>JAAEAF010010857.1:26130-179679 GCA_011037195.1 Triatoma infestans | reverse complement strand
TTTTTTTAGTTTTAGACGAATTTCATTAAATTTGGTACACAAACTATAAAATTTGTCAATTATCATTTTGAGAACTGGAGTAAGAGAAAGTTGTGTGAGTGTTTCACACCATATTTTTTTTTTTGTAAACATGTAGTCTTGATAAGAACTGAATATTGAAAATCTCAAATGAACTCTGAACAGTAGTTATGAGGTAGTACAGTTCTTACTAGAGAGAATAAATTATTACATTTGTTATTTATTGACTATTATTTTTATTTGCTCTTAGTCTTAGTTGTAAGAGGAAGTATTACGATCATGCCAGATTTTTGAAATTGATCTTTTCACCGGAAATACACGGTTTGACGACGTCCCCTGAGTCCAAAAAAGTGGTTTTTAGGAAATAGTCTGTATGTGTGGACATGTGTGAAAAGAATATCTCCAAAACGAAAAGTTACAAGAAGCTTAAACTTGGTATTCCGTTTTTAGATACTAAAACCGCATCAGACACGAAGATTACGAATATAAGCCATCAACCGAAAAGTGCCACTTTACTGAATGGTTTTTTGGTTTTTGTTGTTGTAATTTTCTCAAAAATGGCTCCAACGATTTTCTTTGACACTTGATTCATCAACTCCACATACAAAGAGCTAAAACTTTTATTTGAATTATTTCTCCGGCAAAATTCATTTAAGGTTATGGTTCCCTCTAAACTGCTATTTCAGTTTATTACACCTTTCTACGATCTAAATAATATTAATTAGAATTAAATATGTTTTCAAAATATGACCGGAAGTGCCTTGATTTTTTTTTTTTACACAAGATTTTTTTTTTTTTAGTTAATAATTAATTTTTTTTTTTTAATTTTAATTATTAATTCAAACTTTTTTTTAATTTTTTCAGGTAAGCAAGTGTTCTATATTAAGACAGACATGAGCAAATAAAAAGGTAATTTCTTTAACATAAATTATAATTTTAATTTATTTATCTTTAATTGATAAAAAATGTGTTTTTTAAATTTGCTTAATCATTGTAGATGATTGCAGCGTTAATTAAATATAATTTTTTTTAAATAAATTATATAAATTTATATTTATTGACTAAGTGGAACGGTCTATTTAATTAAAACTTCTAAAGATAACTAATAAGATTTGACCGCTCTTACTAAAAAAAAATCTAGTGTGAAATACTGATACAATTTCCTCTTATTACCATTTAAGGTTTTTTATATTTATTTATTTAAGGCGCGTCAACATCTGTGGTCAGTGGCGCCCAGAGCCTTTTCAGTGCACTGCCGGCCTCCTAACAGTGTTCTCTTGCTTGCAGACAACACTACCCATCAGCGAACAGTGAGCTATATATGCTCCTAGGAAGAAAAAAAATCTAAGGAGTTGCACTGGACTCGAACCCGGGACCTCCGTGTTGCTAGTCCAATGCGCTAACCACTGAGCTAATCCCTTACCCTACACATGACTATAATTAAACAAATTTCCTTCAAACTTATAATTTTCACTAAATGTTTAGTTATCTTTAAAATTGTTATATCATTGGGCAATTTAAATAAAATAAAAAAAACTTTCTTTTTTTTAAATAAAAGCATAACTTCCTCCCTTTTTGAATACCCTGCTTAAATTAATTTTCTCAAAAAAATAAGTTTTAAATAAAAGTGATATTTCTTTAAATATAGAGTTAATATAACAGATTTAAAGTAATCCATTAATGTCTGTTGTTGTCTTCATATAGAAAGTCGCTCTTCCGGTCAACCGATTTTCTTCGAACTCAAAAGTTTGAGTAATTTAAGTATGTAAAAATGTTTTTAGTGAATTGAGTACATACATATTTTATATATATTTCTATGTTTAAACATAAAATCTCAAAAAAAAGAAAGAAAAAGAATACGCAGAAAGCATCACAAAGGTTAACATCATCACATCTGATAAGAAAATTTTCGTCAAATTCCATCAACCGGCATCAAGACTTTACTGTTTGTTTTTTTGTCATTTTTTTTTTTTTTTTTAAACGACCTTCAACAATTTTCTTTAAACTTCATGTACCTTCTACACAAATAAAAGTCAATAACTTTTAATTGAAATATTTTTCCAAGTAAATTTACTTTTTGATGGGTTTTTATAGAGGCTGCAACATTAAACTCTCAATTACCGTACCGCTTCAGTGTTATGTATGGTTATTACCTTCCATAAAATGTTAAGGCATTTCTAGGAATCTGAAATTTGATGAACACCGTTTAACCAGAAGTGCAATTCTTCAGAATTTCTTTTCTTTTTTTTTAAATTTTCTCTAAAGAGCACCATCAATTTTCTACAAAAATTTGAAGTGCTTATTGTACAGATATAAAAAGTAATCACTATTATTTTAAAAGTTATAAAAAATTGATGTCAATGGTGTTCAGGTGAAAGAGTAACACACTAGATTTTTAGTTATTGTAAGGACAGTAGTATATATCGTAAACAAGAGTGTGCTACTTAATTGTAAACTCCCTGGATTTACTCATTTTTCTTCCAGAGAACCAGTTCCAAATAAGCCATGATGTTTGCGCGCAAAGGGTATCTGTTGCATGCAGTTACTTGGGGAGTAGCGACCCCACGGGTTACCGTGGAGCTCAGTATTCCATGCACATCGTCAGAACAGTACACAATATACTTAAACTGCATACAGTCTACACTTTACGGACAAGGACAAAACACAGTACACAAACTAGGATCTCTCCGTCTCTAGTTAACTGGCGTAAGCCAAGGGAGATAAAAAGGGATTAGCCTGGGAACGTGGAGGCCCCAAGGTATGAATCCAGCATGCTGCCCTTAGATTTTTCTCTTCCTAGGAGCCTCTACAGCTCAATGCCCAGTGATGGGCAGTGTTGTCTATAATGGCATCCTACAGAGAGAAGAGAGGCTCTCTCTGGTTAACAGAGAGAGACTACTCTCTGACTTAGGCAGGCTACAGTGGGAGAACCTGTGTATATAAACCAGTGAGAATCTATCTAGAGGATATATATCAGATTCAATCATACATCGCATCGTGTCATATCTCTACTCCCACCTTTTCTTCTATCAGTTTCATTATAAAGTCCAGTGCAGTTAGTGTAAACTTATAGCTACATTATAACAGTGTCTTCATCATTCAGTCAAACCAAATTTCTCTCCTCAACAACTCCATTATATGTCTGTAGCTAGAGAATTTTGCTCGAAGGCCGGCAGTGCACTGAGGAGGCTCCGAGGGGCACAATAGATCTTTCTGGTCGCAGTACCATAATCCTCTATAACAATCTAAATCTAAATCTAAGCCATGCAATTAATCAAAGTTTCTTTATGGTAGAGTGGCCTATAAGAGACTTTCTCTAATTTTAGTTATTGCTAATTAATTATTTCTAATCAAACTTAACAACAGATTATTATACTTATCATAAAAATTGACAAGATTTCTTAAATTATAATTTAATGTTCTTTAGATATATCTAGTTATTAAAAACTAAAATATGTAGTAATCACAACCAGTTGGTGACATTTTATTTAATTAAAATAATAAATTGGATAAAATACATTTGTAACCAGAAGTTAAACATAACTCTTGCGTTTTGTAATGAATTTAAATAAATGAAACAAAAAAAAATCTGGTTCATTAAAAATATAAGTATAAAAAAGGTCAAAATATTTATATTACGCTAAAATGTTAGTAATTAAATGTTGCTTTTACGCCCATTTCAAACAATATATATTTAGCATGACCAATTGAGGTTTTTAATTATTTATTATGACTTTTTTTTTTTTTTTTTTACAAAAAAAAAAAAGGAAACCAATTTCTGTTACGCAATTAAAATATAAAACAGTGTTTAATATAATATATTTTTTGAAGATTAAATAATGCATTATATTATTTACTCAATGTATTTTCTTTCCATAAAGTGAGTAAAATTACTCACTAAGTTTGTTACCGAGTTTACCAGGGACTGGCGTTTTAGTGTTAAGTCCATTACCCTCCCGCAAAACAACAAAAAATCAGCTTTCCTAGTTAAAAAAAAAGTTTCGAATTTAAGTCATAAATCTTTTTTGTAATCAGTATGGAAACTTTAATAAAATTCGTTGAAGATAAACTCAAAAAATATGTAAAAAATAAATGTCTGGTATATGAACTCACACTACACATTCTCCTACTCCTTTTAATACAATTTTAAATATAATGACAAATATTCATTAAATTTGAAATATTGCTCATATATCTTTACAAAAAATGCACAGGTGGTGGAGGGGGACAATTGCCAACCTAACAACAAATGCAGTTAGAGAATGATTACATTGTAGAGAAGCCAACAATCATTGAACATACTGAAATTGGAATTTTAACGTCTTAGATTCCGTAAAATTTATCTACAATCAGTTTTTACGAAAAGATAATAATAATTTGTTTATATCTGCTCAGTTAGGATTCCAGTTTAAACAAAATCATAGCTATTTTGGAGAATATTCCAATAAAAAAACTCGGAAACTATTTTTTTTTTTTTTTTTTTGTAAAGTTGCATTTTCGGTTAACCAAAGTTCCTCAAATTTGGAATTCATGCAATGCTTGTAAGTTATCTCAATATTATATATATATGAAAAAACTATATATTGTATTAAAGAGGTACGAAAGAGCTTAAATTGCTCTTCCTCTAGTATCCCTCCAAAAACTATACATTGTATTGAAATGGTAGTTAAAAGGAAAGCTACTTGCTCTTTTTCTAGTAAACTTCCAAAAACTATACATTTTATTGAAATGGTACGTTAGAGGAAAGCTTAACTTGCTCTTCCTCTAGTAACCCTCAAAAATTATACATTGCATTGAAATGGTAGTTAAAAGGAAAGCTACTTGCTCTTTTTCTAGTAAAATTCCAAAAACTATACATTTTATTGAAATGGTACGTTAGAGGAAAGCTTTACTTCGTCTTCCTTTAGTAACCCTCCAAAAACTATACATTATATTGAAATGGTACGTTAGAGGAAAGCTTAACTTCGTCTTCCTTTAGTAACCCTCCAAAAACTATACATTATATTGAAATGGTACGTTAGAGGAAAGCTTAACTTGCTCTTCCTCTAGTAACCCACCAAAAACTATACATTGTATTGAAATGGTACATTAGAGGAAAGCTTAACTTGCTCTTTCTCTACTAACCCTCCAAAAACTATACATTGTATTGAAATGCTACGTTAGAGGAAAGCTTAACTTGGTCTTCCTTTAGTAACCCTCCAAAAACTATGTATTATGTTCAAATGGTTCGTTAGAGGAAAGCTTAACTTGGTCTTACTTTAGTAACCCTCCAAGAACTATACATTTTATTGAAATGGTTCGTTAGAGGAAAGCTTAACTTGCTTTTCCTCTAGTAACCCACCAAAAACTATACATTGTATTGAAATGGTACATTAGAGGAAAGCTTAACTTACTCTTTCTCTACTAACCCTCCAAAAACTATACATTGTATTGAAATGGTACATTAGAGGAAAGCTTAACTTGGTCTTCCTTTAGTAACCCTCCAAGAACTATGTATTATATTCAAATGGTTCGTTAGAGGAAAGCTTAACTTGCTCTTCCTCTAGTAACCCTCCAAAAAACTATACATTTTATTGAAATGGTTCGATAGAGGAAAGCTTAACTTGCTTTTCCTCTAGTAACCCACCAAAAACTATACATTGTATTGAAATGGTACATTAGAGGAAAGCTTAACTTTCTCTTTCTCTACTAACCCTCCAAAAACTATACATTGTATTGAAATGGTACATTAGAGGAAAGGGCTTAACTTTACTCTTTCTCTACTAACTCCTCCAAGAAACTATAGCATTGTAATTGAAATGGTACATTAGAGAGAAAGCTTAACTTGGCTCTTCCTCTAGAACCCTCGCAAGAACTATACTTTTATTAAATGGTTTCGTTAGAGGAAGCTATACTTGCTTTTGCCTCTAGTAACTACCACGCAAAAACTATAGCATTGTATTGAAATGGTACCTTAAGAAATAGCTTAAGTTTCTCTTTCTCTAGCTAACACCTCCAAAAAGCTATAGACAGGTATTGAAATGGTACATTAGAGGAAAGCTTAACTTGCTCTTCCTCTAGTAACCCTCCAAGAACTATACATTTTATTGAAATGGTTCGTTAGAGGAAAGCTTAACTTGCTTTTCCTCTAGTAACCCACCAAAAACTATACATTGTATTGAAATGGTACATTAGAGGAAAGCTTAACTTACTCTTTCTCACTGAACCCTCCCAAACTATACATTGATGAAATGGTACATTAGAGTGAAAGCTGTAAGCTTGCTTCCTTTAGTAACCCTCCAAGAACTCATGTATTATATTGCAAATGTGTCGTTAGAGTAAAGCTTACTTGCTCTTCGTCTCTAGTACAAGCCCTCCAAAAACTATGCATTTTATTGATAATGGTTCGATAGAGGAAAAGGCTTAACGTTCTTTTCCTCTATGATCCTCTCCAGAACGAGTACATTGTATTGGAGTGGTACGTTAGGGGATGAGCTTAACTTGCGATTCCTCTATAACCCCCCAAGACTATATCCTATATTGAAATGGTACGTTAGAGGAAAGCTTAACTTGCTCTTCCTCTAGTAACCCTCCAAATAACTATACATTTTATTGAAATGGTTCGATAGAGGAAAGCTAACTGGTTTTTCCTCTAGTACCCCTCCTAACAAAACTATACATTTTATTGAAATGGTTCGATAGGGGAAAGCTAACTTGCTTTTCCTCTAGTAACCCTCCAAAAACTATACATTGTATTGAAATGGTACGTTAGAGGAAAGCTTAACTTGGTCTTTCACTAGTAAACCTCCAAAAACTATTCATTATTTTGAAATGGTACGTTAGAGTAAATCTTAACTTAGTCTTTCACTAGTAAACCTCCAAAAAATATACATTATATTGAAATGGTACGTTAGAGGAAAGCTTAACTTGCTCTTCCTCTAGTAACCCTCCAAATAACTATACATTTTATTGAAATGGTTCGATAGAGGAAAGCTAACTGGTTTTTCCTCTAGTACCCCTCCAAAAAAAACTATACATTTTATTGAAATGGTTCGATAGAGGAAAGGTAACTTGCTTTTCCTCTAGTATCCCTCCAAGAACTATACATTGTATTGAAGTGGTACGTTAGAGGAAAGCTTAACTTGGTCTTTCACTAGTAAACCTCCAAAAACTATTCATTATATTGAAATGGTACGTTAGAGGAAAGCTTAACTTGCTCTTCCTCTAGTAACCATCCCACAAAAAAAAAAAAAAAAACAAATTGCCTGGTTATATTCTTCAAATAAAAGTGATAGGAAATTATTTGTGCAAATAATATACGATGTTTTTCGTTGGAGTCATTTGCGAGGAAAAGCGGAAAACTGAAGAAAAAAAAACATTCATTGAAGTCATACTTCCGAATGATGGATTTGGACCAAAATGTTATTGTCACATACAATGGCGGTTTCTAAATGGATCATCAATCTTGAACTTTCTGCGCCTTTTTTGTTTCTGAGATATTTTGCATCACTATGCCAGTGAGTCTGTCACTCTCTCCTTAACATACACAAAGACACACAGACACAGACACACACCCTCCACACACAAACCATTCACAAAAAACATTGTTATAGTATTCAGGAGTCTTCAAATATGTATTTTCCCTGTGAAAAACACAGTTTCGTAAATTTCACATAATTAACTCAATACTTTCTCTTATCGAAGGAATATTACGCAGTACTTTCTCTTACTGAAGGAAGAAAAAAGTATATGTTTAATGTTCGAAATTTAATTTTTAATAATCACAGCACTTAAGAGCTTAGTATTCATATATCTTTTTTAATACATTTATTACTATAAAAAAAGAAACGCTAAAAATAAATAATAATATATGTACTATATAATAGTACAGTTAGTGAACTAGCCGGTCATAGAAACAATTTATGCTTGGATAGTTTTCTTTCGTCGCTGGCGAGATCGCCACCACTATATGTGTCTAATAGTGAATATTAATAGTGTTCTTTCTGATAGTATAAGACGCTATAAAGATGGGTGAGATGTTAGCGGCACGTGTGAAATCTATATTTTATGTGCCCCAGTTTCACTATGTATAATCTAGATTCATGTCTACTGAATTATTATTTCTTTTTTTTTTTTTAGTATATTCCCTTTTTATTTTAATATTAATCACATAAATTTTTTTTTATATTCATTTATTAATAAAGTTAATTAAAAGCTTATGAATGTATTTCTAGAAAATTATGTTGAAGGCAACACTATAAAGGGGGAAGAAGTGGCTATGGGTGTGTGTTTGTTTTTTCTCTTGTTTTAGAGAAAGTGGTTTGAGTTGTTAATTTCTTTCTTTCATAAAGGTTCCTAGATTTTCATTAATCATTCCTTCGGTAGGGCGGACAAACTAATCATGCGAACATACAATAATATTTTATAACGGGCTAAGAGATCCATCTTATGCGAGAGTCTGTCCGGCGTTCTTGTAATAGATCGCTGTTACATGTCAAGTTACCATTAGCTCTCAGAGGGAATTGGCGGTCAGGCATCTTTTTTAAGCAGCTGGCTGGGCTAGTCTGGACTAGCCCCTGATCTCTTTAACAAACTCCTTCCAATGCTCAGATACGTTCCTTAGGTTGCCCTCTCTGAGTGCTACTGATAGCGGGACATGTCATAACAATCTAGGTGATGTAATAACCTAAGGAGCATATCTGAGCTTTGGAAGGAGAAGTTAAAGAGAACAGGGGCTAGTCCAGCCATCCACTAAAAAAGGGTGCCTTGACCGCCAATTCCCTGTTTTAAAACCATTCAAACAACCATCAACTCTCAATGACGTACGTTCTTACACAATCACTATGCCAGTGCGTCTGTCACTCTCTTCTCTACCTACCATTCTCTCACTCTAAGTTATACACTGCTAAGATCTTGCAGTGCTTAATATTCTAATCCTAATATCTAATATCTAATATAAACTGTAATTCTATATTTTCTCAACTTAAGTTTTTCTCTCCAGCCTCTCAAAATATCCACTACAGTTCTCCATGATGTCCTTAGAGTCCTAATAGTTCAGTTTCTTTATAGTTTTGATAATTATAAATTTCGATATATGTATGAATAAATGTATGAAAACTGTTGCCATCTTGTTACAAACTGCCTATTTCTATATAAAATTGAAATCGAAATAAAGTATAGAAGAATGTTGGACCAACTGTTGGGCGTGTTAAAGTAATCTGAACTTGGGCCCTTACAGATCAGTCGTTGTTTAAGCGTTTACAGATATAATGGGTATGAGTAGGACAGAATTGGGTTTGAAAGATAAATAAACTGGAAATAATGCTGAATATAATGAGAATATAACACAAACTGCCAGGAATTTACATGTAAATATAGAAAATGGTAGGGAGAAATTTAGAGTGAGTGAAGAGAAGGGTAGTAGTTGGTTGCTGACGCGTTTCAACTGCTGAATAAACTGTTGAAAGACTGTCTCTCTTCAAGGCTAGCTCAGCTATAATGTACCGTGTTTGCCACTCTAGTCTGGCCTAAGTAGCGAGTGAGACTCTCAATTTTTGTGTGTGTCTCTCTCTCTCTCTGCTTTAGATCCCTCTCTTCGGATCCTATTACACAGATGACTACATTCCAAGGGAGCCACAAACTTAGATATGCCTGAGGGATCCCATTTAAGATGCAGTGGATTTGCCTTCATAAACCCCACCTTCTACAATCTAATACTTAAATGGACTTGGTTTCTTTAAACATTGTCTAGCAAGCCAAGACATTGGATGACCTTTTATATATATCTCAACATGCACTACTCATGATCAATGTCTCCCTATAATTTTTATTAAATAATGTGCAGTTTAGTGCGCATTTTTTTCTTCTTCTGTGCGTTTGTTATTAAATCGAAATAATTTGTACGCCATTTGAAAAAATAATTTTTTTTTTTTAATTTAAGGCGCGTCAGCATCTATGGTCATTAGCGCCCGGAGACTACTCAGTGCACTGCCGGCCTCCGGACAGTGTTCTTTCGTTACAGACAACACTGTCTATCACTGAACAGTGAACTGTAGAGGGGCTACTAGGAAGAAAAAAATCTAAGGGTAGCACTAGACTCGAACCCGGGTCCTCCGCGTGGGAGTCTAATGCGCTAACCACTTAGCTAATCCCTCCCCTGAAATAATAATAACAATATATGTAAATAAAAATTTGTAATAAAAAATTATAAACATTTTTATTTTGAATTTCTAAAAATGTTATTTGAATATTTATTCGTCATATAAATTCATATATGTATATACGAGACATACATATATGGTTATATAAGTTCTATTGCCATTAACTTAAATACGCTAAAATTGTTTATAAAAATAAGATGACCTCTTTAACAAGACTTAAAAAACAATTTAATAGATTAAGAAATATAAGCTATTGAAATATAATTGTCACATACAAATATTACATCTTTTCTCTTCTATCTTTGCAGTTTAATCATTTCGAATATACATGATCTAGTTTTATGATGTCTCCATCGCTTTAATATAATTTTACTCTCACCAGCAAATCCAAATGACTTTCTCCTAAACGATTTGTTTGTTTATTTATTTATTTTTTTTTTTATTAAATTCATCAAACTGAAAGCCTCGTTCATAATCAATGCTAGTCACTAAAAATGTTTAGCCAATATCCTATAATTTTGAAAGGTCTCGAAAATTCTTACAGTTTTGTTTAGGAACTGATACAATATCTAATTCTTTTTGAAGTTTACTGTTCGTGGATATATCTTCTTGATGCGCTAAATTTTTTTTTTTTTAAGGCGCAATTCGAGCGAACTAGCGCACACCTTACAGGGAACACGGTATATGATAATAATTTTAGCAGAATACATATTCCCGTTTCATAATAATTTGAAAAAAATCGTTATAAAGACTTAAAAACTAAAACTCTAGAAGCTTAAAAGAAATGTTAAAAAATAATCTAGCGTCAGATACAATTTACATTTTTATTTATGTAGTCAGATATATATGATGAACAAATGAAAAAATATTTATTCTGACGTCAAATTTTACTCTTATCTCTTTAATCACATAAGTCACCACAGAATACTATATTTAGATTAACTAGTGGAAAATCCCTAAATAATTTTATAATATTAAATAGATTTTTCTACAAACATCTTGGTTTATAATGACCTTGTAATATGAATTTTAAAACTTTTTGCATTTATAATTTCTTATTTGTCCTTTACAAATTGATTATTTCCTTCCAAAGTTTTATATTATTACAAATGGAATAACAAGTTATTTATTATCGTTGTCATGTCCATGCATGAAACATGCGCAGCTAATTTTATATAATTATAGTATTTTATTAATTATTTATATATTTATTTTTCACCCGTAAGAGATTGATATTTTTCAAAATATCTATGTCTGTCATTCTTGGGGCGAGTGTTGGTGTAGTGGTTATGAGCGTGGACTTGTAAGTGGAAGGACCCCAGTTCGAGTCCAGCGTATAACTGCTAAATTTTTATATTTGTTTAAAAAATATTAATGGTAAAGTAGGTGCTTCCGCCCCCGTCCGCGACACCTAATTTGGTAGTTGGACGTTAAGTCCGCCTGAATAAATAGGCATTACTTTACTTTACTATCACACTCAATGGTTCCGTAAACTTGAACGATTTTACTATATGGGTATTTTTCTTTCAGCTTTTCGATTTTTCTTTAAAGTTGTTAACTGACTACAGTATATTATCATTATATTAGATGCCAAAAATTGCGGAACCTAAGCCAATATGGCCCCTTCCACATAAAAAAGCTTTTTATTTCTAAAAAAAAAAAATACCTCTCCAACAATATTTTAGGATATTGTTAATCTTCAATTCTCCTAAACATTTCCCTGAGAATGTTGTCCTCCAAAATTTGTGAAACTTATTGTTGACGAAACTGGGACAATTGACCTAAGTGATACACAAATTTCTTAACTCCATTATCATAAGTCTGACACAAAGGGTTAATAACTTCTAATACCCCCGGTCTTATACCTTTTATAAATCTTGTAGCCTGGAGAACAACTCTCCTTGTCTCTCCAATGTTTTTCCAATTTCTATTCTACCATTGTTTGACTTCTTTATCTAAAATGCTCGATAAAGGTTCTACTGTTAGCTTGTGCCCACAAAACGGTAATGTGGAGCTCATCTTAGCCAACTCGTCTTCTGTTTCTCACCCTCTATACCCTGAGATGTCTACTCTGCACCTCTGAGCGTGGCCATTAAGCCTTTCCCTACTTTCCATGCATCAATTTAGAGCACGGACTTATTTAAAATCTTTATTGTAGCTTGCTTATCAGAGAATATCCTCACTTCTTCCACCATACAGTAGCATAATAGCAATAATACCAATTCCAGCCTCAGAAACAGTGGCCACACTCCCTCAAAACCACTTTTTTTTACAAAAAGAACTGCCGCTTCTTGTGGAGTATGTTCGTCTATGTGGACATCCAGGGGGCAGTAGCTCATTTTGATAGAAGAAAGGGTAACTTCATTTTTAAATATTGCGTCAGAAAGATTTTTCCATGGTAGCCTGCTTCATTTTGTGGTCATCGACCGGTTTCGGGCTTTTGCCCATCTTCAGAATGCGTTTGTCAGACAGTATAATAACACAGACTTGCATAGAGCAAATTCAGTTTATAAGCAATCTTTATAATATTTATCAATAGGTTTATACACAGATTCAGTTTATATACAATAAAGACAAACTCATCCTGAAGATGGGCGAACGCTCGAAACCGGTCGATGACCACAAAATGAAGCAGGCTACCACGGGAAAATGTCTCTGATGCTTTCCAGCTCTGCGGAACCAACCACCACAACAATTAAATATTTTGTATAGAAGCAATTGTTGTATAGAAAGAGGTGGTTCAGTTTCTTGGTCTCCGAGGTCTTTGTATTGCAGTTGCAGGAGGATCATTTTGGAAAAGAATTTGTAAAAAAAAAAAAACAAAACAAATTTTTGTTTATTAATTTCAGTTATCTAATATTAGTTCATTACTTCAGTAGCAAACATATTTGACTCAAAATGATTTCACTAAGCCGTGGACCTCGCGTTATGCGACACCCTATGTACCGATATGTGAAAATTAAAGAAAATCACTACGAAACGTTTTTTTGTTGCACTCAAGGCACTTCAGGACATACACATTTCCAATAAAAACTCAATTTCATAAATTTAAAAATCTACCATCAATAAGAGAAATCAAAATAGGTTTCATTCTCTCTCTCTCCCTCTTCCGTCTTTATCACTCTTTACGCTAGTAGTGATCTGATTCTGTGAGAAGTGTTTAAGTGGCAAAAATTTGTAGTGGGCTGTAATAGGATCCGAATCATTAAAGATTCATAGAGGAGATTTGATATTAAATGAATAAAAAAAAAGTTATGTTTCTTCCCACCTAGGCCAGACTAGGAAGGGACAGTTTGATTCACGTAAATAGAGGACAGTAGTACAGTTTAGAACAGTTTATGACCAATTAACAATCAGTCAGCAACCTTCTATTACCTTCTCAGCCAGTCTGTTTCTCTATATATATCTCACAGGTACTTAACATATATACTTGTAAAGTGCTTGCAGTTTGTGCGTTCTTTCATTCATACAGTGTTCAGCATATAGTTTATTTCTCAAAAAATCCATTCACTCTAATTCTCTCTTCTTCTAGCATCCATTATAGGACACCCAGATAGAAATAAAAGTTGTATTTAATATATAATGTAAATCAATTCTTGCTTCGGGGAATTCCCCTAGTTATTACTTTTTAAAATGTTAATATATAATAAAGATGCATTATATTTTTATTTAAAATGAATTCATTTTTTATAAGAAAAAAAAAAATAACCACAAAAATGTTATTTCACAATATTGTAGTAAGTAATCCGTTATATAGACAGATAGACAGTCAGGCAGATAGAATAGATATTTTACCACGTTCCAATTGGGAAGGGTACAGAGGGTATTCGGTGGTTTAAAAAAAAGAAAAAGAAAGACGTATCCAAGAGGTCGTGAGATACGGCTAGTGTCGGTTGGCCTTCTGCAACTGCTGTGGTGGCGGCATTCAAAGGAAGGGCTTTAAACAACTTTGGGAAGAATATCTTCAATGGAAACCGACATCACGGCTTTGATAATACATAATTTTTTGGCTTTAGTTTTTTTTTATTTTTATTTAATATTATTATTATTTTTCTCAACTTTAACGTCATTCTATTATAATATAATGAGACTTATTTTTATTATTTCCACTGTTTCATTCATTTATTCGTTTTCTATTTGATATCTTCATTTATTATGACTATTAGTTCACTTGTGTAAAGTTCTGTGGTTTTGTATATTTTCTACTTTATGCTTTCTCTCTTCTATCAATTAGATGGTTTCACAGTGCATTTTAGGATAGGATGTAAAGAAAGTATTGTGTGATCAAATTTACGATACTGTGCTTAGACTGTTATAAGGGATTATTGCCCTGTGACCTGAAAGATTTATTGTGCCTTCCCCGCCGGCCTCCTAGCAGTGTTCTCTAGCTACAGACAACTGTTACGTATTTCTGGAGTTTAAGGGGAGTTTTAATGCAGCGAAATACGTAACTGTTTGAGTGACAGTCTTGAATTGATAGAGGCCCCTCCCATCAAAAAAGAGACAGGACGTTACTTACAATTTTGGTCACCTAGAGCACTGTTGTACCGTTCTAGCCTTAACACAGGGTATCAGTTGCTCGCTGTAGTCACCTAGCTAAGTGGCAGGGCCCCAGTAGTTGTAACCATATTACTACCTCAAGTTCTGTTCTATCTCGTTGAGCCGGTGTGACGCCCAACCAGACCGCATTTTTCGTTCTTAGTGAGCATCTTACACAAATCCGTTTATATTGTGTGAATCATCTTGTGAGATTGCACAATTATTTTCTAATAACATTTTTCTAGTGTATGTCAAGTTCGGTGGCGTATCATTAAATCGCTGGATCATAGTTCTCTTTTTACGCCGTTCAGTTGCTGCCCCACGTGGGTAATCTTCTCAGCAGTCTCGTAAACCTTTAATTTACAGTCTCACACTCAGTAAGAGCTTATTCAGCAGTGATAATAGGAGTCACCACTCTAAATAGAGTCAAAATCTGGCGGATGCACGTGGCGTATATTAACATCTTCTACATTCAGAGTAAGATAATTTTCCTCTTCTTTCCTCTCCTTAATATCTCTACTCTGTTCATTATTAAGTGTTAATATAAGTTGGCAGAAGCCGTTTAAGCGATTATTGCAATCGCCCTGAAGGTAATAGTTCATATTATTTTCTCTTGTCTCAATACCTTCAGTCTCAGCTCAAGATTTATTTCCTTACTAATCGTTTATCTAATTCCAAGCTAAGTGACTATTCACTGCAAGCTCCACTTGTACAGTCTGGAGAGACGGAGTCTCTACACTGGATAGAACGAGTTCGAATTAAAGGAGGTGTACGGAACTATAATAACTTCAAGGCAAGTATACGCACCTTAGCTTTTCTTATTAGCCCTCCTAGTGCTCTTATATTTTCTCTCAACCTAGGTTGAGAATATACAGCTCCGTCTGTCACCTGCACATTTCCTAATAGTTATTCTTATGCTAACAGCTTTGCAGCTTCGCTGCTGGTCCTCCGTCGGATGTGAGATCATCCTTCATCAGCAACCTGTGGACAGCCCTGGAAGGGATTGCCTGCCCTTCAGGCAGTCAGAGGAGTTCCCAGGGCATACCCACTAGTCAGTGTGCGTTTTCGGGCTCGGACGTGAGGCGGAAGAACTGGGGAGGTGCTTTGTTCAACAATAAACTTATTATTATTTTTGAATTGGTGCCTTTTCTGTCTTGTTGCCCCACCCTTCTATTCCTTACAGCAAGACCTGCCTATGGTCTCCGTACGGAGTTCCTGCAGTGGTCTAAATATTCCCGGAACCATCTAGTGGTGCCGGATGAGCTCTACCGAGCACGCAAATACGTAACAGACAACATTGCCCATTACCGGACAACCAGCTGTAGAGAGGCTCCTAGGATGATAAAATGTAAGGACAGCATGCTGGATTCGAACCCAGGAACTCCGCTTGTTAGTCCAGCACGCTATCGCTGCACTAATCCCTTCCTTCTCCCTAGGTTTACGCTAATTAACTAGGGACGGAGGTTCTAGTTTGTGTACTATGTTTGTCCTTGTTTGTAAAGGGTAGAGTTTAAGTGTATTTGTGTACTGTACTGACGAAGTGCATGAAGTTCTGAGCTTTGGTAACCCGTGGGGTCGCTACTCACTCAAGTAACTGCATGCAACAGATACCCCATGCGGCCACCGATTATGTGTTATAATGTAGCAGGATTTGGAATTGAAAATGAATGAACACACAAACTGGCACTAGATATTCACAATTTATATATTTTGATTTTATTGAATAAAAAGAGAAGAGTGTATGGATCGAGGAAGAGAGTGTGACTGAGTAAATGATGGTGGTTGGTTGGTAGGAAAACTTCTATAAAGCTGATTACCTTTCTTGCAATGTTAACTTTAAATTGATTTTAGTGGGTTCTGAAGAATTTATGACATAATATAAATCAGAGGGAAATGAGAAATTTTGTAGTGTTACTTTGGATAGTTTTATCGGGCGCGGTCCTTTGGGATTATACGTATTGTGGCTACCTGCTTAATTTCTCCCCTCCCCAAATCTTTATATTTATGTTTTTTTTTTAGAAAAATGAATAATAATGGCTGCAATAAAAGAAAATCATCATCTGTTTGCTTCAAAGAAGAATTTTTAATCATAAAAATATATAAAAAGAATTATAGTGATTAAAAAAAAAAAAAAAGATAAAAAAATCGATGTCTATTATCGTACGTGTTAATTACAATAGAAAATTATTAGGCGGAATTTTTTAATCGACCTATTTTGTTTTAATAAAAAGAACCGAATTTTTTTTCGCTCCATATTAAAAGTTAATTAAGGCGTTTAATTGCTCCACTTAAAATATTTATAGGTTGTTTAGAATATATTTAAAACAAAAATATACTAATCTCGCCTCAGACATATGTCATATTGAACTAAATGATTAAAAAAAAAAAAATAATTAATAAATAAATAAATTTATGATAAATAAATTATCATATTTTATACTTTTACTAAATAGCTCTACAGCTCTATGCGAGCCTTGGCCTCCCTGACAACTTCGCACCACCACTCTCTGCCCAACGCCCTCCTCCTCCAATCAGTCACTACCAGCTTCTGCAAGTCGGCCTCCACATCATGCATCCAACGCCGCCCTCTACCTCTTGTTCCCTCCATTTTGGAGAAAAGTAGTTTTTTTTTTGGCATCTGATTGTCCAGCATCCGTAACACGTGGCCCAACCATTCAATTCTTCTTGCCTTTAAAAATTATCATATGATATTTCTAATTTTGAGATTGAGATGATAATTTTGATAATATTTTTAATATAGACGCCTTAATTATTTAATTTATTTTGGGATTTCCATGATTTAATTTCTATCCTATATAAAGGAAAACTTTCATTATTCTTTTACTAGTTTCTCCATTTTCTAATTATTATTTTCTCGTTATCTTTTATGATAACAAAAGTATAATAATCGAAATTGGTAGAGTAGCAAACCCAGAACAAACCCAGGTACTTAAACCTTGTCTTCCAAACAATACAAATATTCCCCAAATACTGCCGAAGCATTCACAAGATACAATCTAGTTTCGAACTTTGCTGCTCCCGGTCTGTCAAAGTGCTAAAGAATTCGTTGGATCTAAAATGATCCATTATAGAGAGCTTTATTTATAAATATATATTTTTTATATTCCATTTTTGTTTAAACCAAATCATATGGGTCGCTTTTGAAGAAAGCAAACTGAAAATTAAAATCTGGTGAGAAATATATCTTACTGCTGTTAAAACAAAAAAAAAACTGACATTCAGGACATACATAATATAGAAACTTGGGGTTACATGCTGGTAGGATCCTAGGCTCATGTAGTCACTCACTTCAATCTACTACATTGTAGAGAGCGTCAATAATATTTATAATGGATGTAAGAAGGAGAGAGAGAATGGAATATAGGAATGAGATTAAAAATAAACTATATGATTTACTGAACATTCCATAATAAATAGAACACACAAACTGCAAGGACTTTACAGTTAAATAGAAGTTAGATACTGAGATAATAATAAGGAGACAGACTGACTGAGTAAATAGAAAGTAAGTAAGTAGGAGGTTGCTGACTGGATGTAATGTTGTAAAAACTGTCCTGAATTGTTGTGCTGTCACTCTATTTATATGAATCGAATTCTCCCTTCCTAGTCTGGCCTAGGTGGGGAGTAACTAGCTCTTCGCTTTTCCTATATAGATTTGGATCCCATTACATATTGAAGGAACACAAAATTTCAAATTTAACGCCTCAAAATTTGGAGAATTTTGTTTTCAAGAAAAATACTAAAAAACTCAATAAAACTTTTGTAAATTTGCCCTCTTTGTAATTGTCCCCCTCATATCGACCACCTTTATTGCTGTCAAGGCTCTCCAGAAGCACTTCCACTAACACTAAACCTGATTAGTTAAATGGCGAATCAAAATTAATTCAACCAAATCAATATACATAGTATTTACGCTTCGACAAAAAAAAAATCCTACCACCTGTATTCATTAAGCAAATCCCTAATCCATCAATTAACAATGCACGTTACCTTGGACTATACCTGGACAGACGATTAACATGAAATCCACATACCAGATTGAAAACACAAAAATCGACGCTATAAACTTCTCGCAAAGCTCGATCAAAACTAAAACATAATCAACGAAAGACTTTTATATCTGCTGTTACTAAGACCAATTTGGTCATACGGTATTGATGAAGAGTGGGGATCGACTAAACGTTCCAACTCCCCACGTATCCAATCCTTATAGTCCAATAATTCTTCGGAAAATCCTTAATGTTCCATTTTTTTTTTTATATCGAACCTCACTATCCACAATGACCTGAACATTTCTTTTGTCAACGAAGTAACATCCTTTAAATATTTGTCATAGAATCATACACTGAAAATGAAGTGATACTTTAGAGCATAGCACTTCCCCCTCCTTCACCCTCAGAATCCCAAAAATTCAATTTTCCGGGGAACAAGTTTCAAATAAATGTAATAACTATTTATATGTGAAGATGGTATGGGAAGCTTAAAGAAAATCGTTTGGAGCCGTTTTTTTTTTTTAGATAATTGCGAAAAACTGATAAAACAAAAAAAAAAAAAATCATTTAGTAAAATCGTATTTCCTGTTGATGGATTTTGACCGAAACTCTTTTGACATGTTTGAACTTCCTGCGGTTCTTTTTGTTTTTGAGATACTTTGTTGGCATCTAATTATTCGCTGAATACAAATTTTATGTATTCAGGGGACTTCAAAATATGTATTTCCTTGTGAAAGGTCATTTTCGAAAAATTAGACAGGATCATAATAATATTTCCATTTACTAGTAGTATTCTCACTAGGGTGCACACATTGGAAGAGTACCCAGAAAACGTTTCGGAATCCAGAAGACTTTACCGTTGGATAAATTTGACAAGACTGGATTGAAACGGGTTAGTAAATAAAAGACCCAAGATCATGAAGGTTACATTTTTTATCTTACCAAACCTTCCAACCTATACAGAATACAAGCTTTCCAATCTACACGCACATCCTATTGACGCACCCTACTATGTCTCACAAGGATCTATTATAGGACCAGTCCTTTTCCTCATTTATCTTAACCTCCTGCCACGCCCTAGGGATGTCAGACTGGCCCTCTACGCGGACGACATAGCTATTTATGTGTCCTCTTGGAGACTGGATACAATTGTTAACCGTTTGTTCTGCGTCGAGAGGTTCTGCAGTAGGTGGAAAATTAAGATAAACTCATCCAAAACTGAAGCTGTTTTGTTCACCAGGCGCAGGCCGGCGTTGTATCGGCGTGTCAGTTTCGGAGGTCAGCCAATACCTTGGTCTGCCACTGTCAGGTATTTAGGCGTGGTTCTCGACCAGAGCCTCACCTTTGCTAACCACATAAGGGATAGAATCAACAGGGGAAAGGCAGCCATACGTGTGTTATTTCCCTTGTTTTGTAGGGAGTCTAAGCTCTCCCAAGAAAATAAGCTCTTGCTTTACAAGACAGTGGTTAGACCAATGTTATTATATGCCTGTCCCTCTTGGAGCTTGGCATGTCGATCAAGTGTCGCCTCGCTGCAGGTGATGCAGAATAAATTTCTGAGATTGGTAACTTCCTCACCCAGGTATACCCGTATCCTTGACCTGCACGTTTCTACAAAAATTGATTATGTTCAAGAATATATCAGAGTTGCCACAGAGAAATTTTTTGACAGGTGCAATTTAAGCCCTAATCAACTCTGCAGAGTAATAGGGGATTATGACTTGGGGGTTGTGCTCAGGCACAGGAGAGTGAGGAGCGCTGTATTATAAAGAATTGGCCGCATATAGCTTGGGTTTTTTTTTAATTTTTCCCTAATCATTGATATAATTAGGCTTCAAATAATGTATATATTTACCTTTAGGAGGTTATAGCTACTAAAGCTGACACTCCTGAGTTTTGTACATTTTTGTAAATTTATTGTAAATAAAAAAATGTTCGTGTCGTTTTTTTCCTACTATGTCTGAAACCTTACACTACACACTGACCTCAATATACCATTCGTGAAGACACACAGTTCATGACATACTATCACAACATAACATTCTTTCAATCTCCAACTTAAGTTTGCCACAGTAAACCATAATGAGACTGAAAAGGAAGTTGCCCTAGGGGAATAAGCCTTTGCATCAACGCTTACCATGCCAGGGGAGTGTCCACAAAATCGTCAGCTAAAACGGCTATTTCCACCTAACTCCTCAAGCCAACGTATCAACAGCGAGCCAATAGCAATTAGTAGAATAATAAATAAACTTCATTTTTTTCGAACTAAAATTTTAATATAAAATTCTATTCTGTTAAAAAAAAAAAAAAAAAATTATTTAACATATCATTAAAATAAAATTATTTAAAAATAAAATAAAAAACTATTTTTTTTCTATTGTAAAAACTATCAAGGTATTCTGCCGAAAATCCTTTTTAGTAATTTTCTTATGCGAAAAGATGTTTATCAGCGGATGTTATTCGTACTTAATTATATATGTATATATATATTGTGAACTAGATCTATAGTGGAGTCTATGTAAATTTACCTATTGTTATTTTGTTAGTTGAAGAACATTTCATGAGCTGTGAATAACATGGTACATAGTATTAAACTCTTTCTTAAATGAATACCAAATATTTCTTAATGAATTTTATTATATTATTATGATGATTATTTTCGGTAATTCCCAGATGATTATTATTTTAAGGTTATTAAATAAGCTAAATTAATATATTATTTGCAATGTGCATTTTGGACAAAAGTAAAAATTATACTTTGTACAACCTTAAGAGTAAAGTTTATTAATACGATTCATCATCTATATATATAAAAATTCAGCATCCGTATGTTTGTGGCCGTAAAACTCGAAAAGTAGTCAATGGATTGAACTGAAATTTTTACACAACGTTACATTTCTATATAAGAGTGTTTATATATACTTTTTTTTTTCTGAAGTTCCCAATGAAACGGAAAATTCCGAGCGTTTCGTGAGTTTGGCAGAAATAGACAGACGCAGACGCGTTGCGATCGTGGTGCGTGCTTTCTGCCGAAGATATTCTGCACAGAAGGCTTGGATTTCACAGAAGAAATACGTATATAATGAAGCGCTTATCTTCATTGAGGATTTTTGTCTTGCAATGTGTGGCAAGCTGTTGGCACTGTTGAGAGTAACAGTACCGAATAGGTTGATCAATGCAACATTAGACAGAGAACTGCTCAGAGAGCAATCATACACCAGAAATGACAATTCGTCCAAGAAAATACACTGAAACTCCTTCAAGAACAAAAGATAGCATCTGATACCATCATACAAGCTGTGACCAACCAATCCGGTGGATTTACTTTTTGGACGTTCCAGGTGGAACTGGGAAAACGTTCTTAATTTCCTTAATCCTGGCTAAAATCCGTTCAAATGGCCATATTGCGTTAGCACTTGCTTCTTCAGGTTAATGGAAGGAGGTAGAACAGCGCATTCTTTCAGTTAAAAACATTTTTTTCTTTCTTCCCTTTCAGTTCACAGCAACGCAAAGTAGGGTATTAAATTGAAGATATGTTTTCTTGCTGAATCTATGTTAACTATCATACTTCTATTTACTTCCCTAATAACCAAAATCAGACTGAGCCACAGGTAGGCGTGGCCGGATTCAGCTAGTACATAATAATTTTGCTACTAAATAATCATTTCAAAGAATACGCAAGTCTATAATGAAATTAACCAATTTTAATTATAAATTTTGAGTTTGTTCCTTGAGGAGTCAGCAAAAGTGGTTTTCAGAAACTTGTCAGCTTTTCAGAAACGTCTGTGTCTATCTGTCGGTTTTGCAGAGACGGCATAACTTAAAAAAAAATTAAAAAATCGCAGAAAGTTAAAGTTGTTGATATTTCGTTTAAGTTCTACCAGGGGACTTGAAAATTATGTTTTAGTCATAATCCACTAGAAGTACCAACTTAACACTAACTTACACATTTAAAGTGCTATAATTTTTATTGGAGACATTTTTCTGGGAGGATTAATTTTAGGGGGGTTTTTATATTAGAGATAGGATTATGGATGTCCGGAGAGATTGGCACTACATACCGTTAGCGCATATGTAGGTTTTCACTAGAGTGTGGAACATTTATGTACAGAGAAATGGTTATGGAGATGCTAGGTTGACTTAACCACATGTTCGGACATTAATATGAAATATTTATATTTCATAAAAAAATTGCATGAATGTATTTATTGGCGTGAATGTATTTGTTAGCTTGAATGTATTTATTGGCGTGAATGTATTTATTAGCTTGAATGTATTTATTAGCTTGAATGTATTCGTAGAGTGTATGTATTTATTGGCGAAAAAATTAGTATGAATGTTTAGTTTAGGCTTTTATCCAGGGGTTGAATGAAATTTATAAATGTATTTCAACTCTATTAGGTTTAGTTCATTTTAGGATTAGTCCATTAGAGAAGTGCAGGAAAATTCGTTAAAAGTACTGCACCATTCAATTAGTTTGTGTTATAGCCTCCTTAAGATCGGTTACATAACAAAGTTATTACTTATGTAGATAATATGTGTATAATGCAATTCATAGTTTTGCCCAAATCTACAAATCTAGTTTTAGTAGACTAAGGGATGGCACTGTAATGTATTTGTTGTGCTGTTGTTGAGTGCTACTAAGTAGTTGGTGTAGCACGAGCGGTTTAGTAAAAGGGCTTGTGAGTATATATGTTTAAGAGAGAAGTATCAGAAATAATCAAGAGATCACACTGTTTTTAAAATAGATATATTCTCTAAGTGAAATTAACTTACTTTACAATATCACAATTATATGCTTAAATCAATTGCTGGTATAGAATAAATGTTAATCTCTATCACTGGCACTAAGTTTAAGAGAGCGATTCCTGATGCAAGTGTTCTGCTTGAATGTCTGTTCAGACTGTGTTGAAGAAATGTCTTCGAATTGTTCGTTCAAATCTTCCCCTGTGAGAAGAAGGGGTAAACAATGCTAACAAGGTTCATGAACTTTTTCTGTAACTGTACTCTTCTACCTGCGTGTACCCTTTTTTTGCCAACGAGCTTGCATTTTCTTCATATCGTAATTTTCTTTAAATAAAATAGATATAATTTCTTGCATCCATCACAGCATAAACAATATTCCACATTCCTTCTCGTCGACTAGCTTGATGATATAAGAGGGGATGTGTGGAAAAGCATTCGACAATCTAGAGCTTCACCTTATCTTGCTAGTATATGCCATTCCGGCTCGTGAAGGAATACCATCAGGGTATGACTATGGCAGTCGATACGCCAAAAATAAAAAAATAGAACAGACCTTGCGAACTCACATTCTACAAGATCAAGAACTTATCTTCTTCCTACATAGTCATTAGTCGCTATCACAATCCCTACTCTTTACTCATAATTATTCTCCTTACCAAGTAATCGTGCAAAATTGCGATAATAAGTATTGCGTGCGTCTCTTTTTCTTCAAACAATTACATCATTTCTTTAGCTATTACAATAACCTATTAAATATTTTCTTTATTGCCTTAACTCATTATTAAAAATTCCACAAAACTTACTAGAATCCAATTCCGTTAACTCTGATCCCATTATTCCACATATTCTCTAATAATATTGTTTCAATATGTAACCATCTTCAGGTATTTTTCTCGGTTAGAAAAAGCGATACAACAGAACAGGGAGTGGTACGATTCTGAGAAGTATGCCTTTTAGTTTGTGAGTGTATGCGATTGTATGTTTATATACAATATGTATCACTGACCTACCAACTGCTGTAGTCATTAGCGCCCCCATCAATTTTCCTTAACTAAAATCTTCTTTATTGTAGGCTGGCCAGTCAAAACAGTGACTACTGGATCTATATGGCAGTGATTACAGAAGATGAAGTCTTATTGTAAACTATTTGATTAATGATAGGCCACATCCAGTGATCATTAAGTAATAGATTGAATGATCGCTGCCCTTTGCTATTACTTATTTCCAATGTTTCTATTCAACAAAGCCGTAAATGATGTCGATTCTACCAAATGTTCATTTATCTTCATTTATGATTATTCGCCCCACTTAAATAGAATAATTATTTTTAACCTAACAAATACAAAATTTATATATACTTCATAATGCCTAAAAAAAAGAAAAAGGAATTGATTACAAACATTGATTATGATTAAACATATTTTAGTGTCATTGCAATGCAATGGGTGTGTGCACTCTCAAAACTAGCACACCTAGATATTAATCGTCCCGGATATTATGTCACCATTAATCAGAATCTAGTTTTTAACATATTTGTTTCTATAATCAGTAATTATTAAAGTTTTAGAGATTCCGGACATAAATGTCTGGTTTTCAAACACTCACATGACTTTTCTCTTATTACTATTTGCATTTACTACAAATTATAAGGAATAGAGCTGCCCTAGTAAATGTAGTGGAAGAACGAAATGGAAAAATAATAGTTTTGAAAAATAGTTGAGTGAATTTTGACATTATTTAAGTGAAGCAGTTTTGGAAAATAAATAGTGAATTTACCTTCAAAAAGAGTGTATTTAGAGTCAGGGTACTGAAATATAAGGTCATTGCAATTAAAGAAACAAAGGCACAAGAACCCGTTAGGCCAACTCTTTTGTAAAAGAAAATCACCCGCTAGAGAGGGCATTCCTTCAAGACAGTTGGTTGTAGACACTCAGAAGCATAACACTTGTTTTTCGTTCTCTCTCTAGCATCAGTGCATATTAATAAGTTAATCATTCCTTTGCAAATAACTTGTAGTTATTATAATAGATTATATTTATTGTTAGCAGTGGTGACTACTTTCTTATTACCAATACTTCTCTCTTAAACATATATACTTACAAGCCCTTTTACTAAACCTCTCGTGCTACTACAAACATACAACACAACTTCACCAATTACATTTCATAAACAATATCTTAAACTTTCTATATTTAACTTTCGGGTGAAGTAGAAATCATATACTCTTCTTAGAAGATATTTAAAAAAATATATATAAAATGATAAGAATAATTATTTATTTGACAAGTGAGAGAAATGGGACTTCTTACACTATCGAGTCAGACTTCGCTTACCGTTAAACATTAGATTTTTTTTTTTAATTCTAAATTGAATTCTAATAAATTAAATTGGTTCTTAATTTATATGAATATAAAAAAAATGTAAAATACTGTGATAGTATTTTAATTCAACTCAAATATTCCCTCAATCTGTTCCATTTAATATAACCTTAAATCCGCTAAATCTGAGATTTGTTTTGATCTTGTTTTCGCGTATTGCCGCTAGATTTCGGATTAATTTAGAGTTGAATAATTTTACTTTCACACACTAGTGATAGAAAATAGTGTGTAACAACCGACTTGTGTGTGTGTGTGAAAGTTGAAATTTAGTGTAATAAACGTCGTATTAATCAATGATTCCTTTAGCGTATGAAGAGTCGAATCTTATATGACGGCGATTTTTGTTGGGAAGCATGTGAGAGCACGCCGTCTTTCATACTGCCGTTAATTTTGGGCTCCTCAATCTAGGTTTGCTATCTATCAACTGTAGCCTCCTGATGCAGGGTGAACACCGTTTTTGCTCGTATGTGTCCTCAAACTGTTCAATTGTGAGCTTTTTTTAAAAATCCATGACTTTATCTAACGATATATCAGTACTCTTAAGTTAGTACTAGAAAAAAGCTGCTGAAGCTACGCGTTCCCTCTGTGAAATCAAAGGTGAAGATATACTAGACCAGCGTCCGGTGCTAATTTCAAAAATTCAATAGTAGTGCCGTGCAATTAGAAATTAAGACAGGTTCAGGGCGTTATTCATGGGAAGCCTTACGAAAGGCTGTCGAATCAAATCCAACCACAAGTAACTGTTCACTTGCTGTAGAACTCGCAGCGTCTAAAGACACCGTTAGCCGCCATAACCATCACATCTATGGAAAAGGTAAAAAGGAGATAGTGCCGCATAAACTTACATTTCTACAGGTCGCTAGGATAATCTTTAAAAAAAAAAATCCATTTGATATGCGATTCTACAAAATATTAGCGACTTGTGGTGAAAAGTTGAATTTACTGACGAAATCCTGATATAGGTGATCGATCAATGCGGTCAAACGGCATTTCCGGTTGGTGTAAGTGTGCAATTTGAAAAAAAGTCGATGTTGTGCGTTTTCTGAAACTATGAAGAAATTATTCAACACGAATTCATTTCCGGCGTAATTTC
Source organism: Triatoma infestans (assembly GCA_011037195.1). NCBI lineage: Eukaryota > Metazoa > Arthropoda > Insecta > Hemiptera > Reduviidae > Triatoma > Triatoma infestans. Next base: position 152,753 of record JAAEAF010010857.1, on the reverse strand, counting down.
CATGAATTCTGATCTGAACTGCCAAAAACTGGATAGAATATACTCAAATATAGTGAAAAACCTTCTCCAGCTTTGGTCTATCGCGAACAAGTTTTGCCACAGCAAAATAAACGCTTGGCCACACATCTCCCAACAAACTAAAAAAAAAAAAAAAATTGAAGAACTTAAGTATTGAACTTCATCTCCACCCACTCTATAATCCAGACTTAGCTAAAAACTGTTTGTTTCGATCCATGACACACTTTCTTTGCGGGAAAAAATTTAATAATTTATGGAATTTGAAATTGGAGTGTAGGATTTTTTTTTTTTTTATTGCAAACCGTATGAATGGTGTCAGCGAGTGATCTAAATAGTAATAGATGGCTACTATCAACAACTATCAATAACAATGATCTATATTTCGAACATTAATATAAAAATTATTTTTATTGAAAAAACGGTCATTTTTTTTGTTGTTTTTTTTTTGGCACACCCCATTATTTAAATTATGAGACTGCTGTTAGATTTAAATAATAAATCGCAACTTATCTGACAAGTAAAACGTCAAAGATGGATAGACCTAAAATTTTATATAAGTCAAAAGAAATAAACATATTTATCTGCTGTCAAACTATCTTAGTCTATTTCTGAAAAAAAAAAGAAGAAAAAAAAAGAGAAAATAATCAGTTATGATAATTGTATTTAAAGAAAAACAAAGACAAAAAAGTTGAAACGGAAGTTAAAAAGAAAGTATAAAGCCTGAACGTCTACAATATTTATATATACAGCCGTTGTAGCACCGTTATTATTAAATGAACGGACCCGGACCACTGCTTTGTAATACACCATCTCACCTGACTGATATATCATTAGTGTATCTCTGTGTGTGTGTGTTTGTGTATGTTTGTGTCTGTTTGTAGATATGTGTGTGAGTGTGTGTTTTCTGTGTTTGTGAACCTCTACTACCTCAAGTCCAACTATACACCTCTCTCCTCATTCTTCCTTCTTTACAATATTTTATTAGTTCTAGAGGGGCCGGTAGTGTGGGTGACCTTGACGGACGCGTCCTTGTCTATCCCCGCTCCTTTATATTACAAACTTAACAGGTATTGTGGAACAACTGTATGGAGCTCCACTCGACAGTCTCATGTCACTTGACAGTATTCAGTCTTTTATTTTTTCATTGATTTATTTATTTTATTTATTTTTAATTACTTGTTGCATTTTCATACACTTTATTGATGTTGAAACAAACAAAAACCAAAAAAAAAAAAAGAAAAAATTTTTCAGCGACAGCGATGTTTTTTGTCAATATTTATTTTTTTTAAACTTAATTTAACTCCAGAACGAAGGGAGAGATTAGCTCAGTGGTAGCGCGCTGGACTAGCAACACGAAGGTCCCGGGTTCGAATCTAGTATGCTGCCCTTAGATTTTCTCTTTCTCGGGAGCATCTACAACTCACTTTCCGGTGATGGACAGTGTTGTCCTGTAGCTAGAGAACAGTGCGTGGAGGCCGGCAGTACAGTGAGAAGGCTCCGGGTGGAACAATTGCAATAATTCCCTATAATAATCTACAATAATCTCCCAGTACAGGCACGCTAACCTTAAGTGTACAAATAAACTATAATGTTAAAATCTTTAACAAATTTAAGTAATTAGCTTAAAGAAATTTACACAGTTTTAAATAATAAATTTCTAATTCTCTGATTAGTTCCGTCAAACATTATATATCAATGGACGAATCTGTACTTAATAAGACTCACTTTGTTGAGGAAAGTTTACCTTACACCTCCACTCAATACACCCTTGAATCGGCTTTCTCGGAGAACAACTATAAATAAAACTGATAGGTCTTTGTATTTACAGTTAATATAATAAATTTTAATGAAATCCATTGGTGTTTTTAATGGAGAAAATCGCAGAAACTTAAAATAAAAACTGTTCAGTAAATATGCACTACCGGTCAACCAAGTTTTGATAACATATTTAATTCTCATCAGAGATATTTTCTGTGATACCCTGCTTCTTTTTGTGGTTATCGAAGGTTTTGGGCGTTCGCCCTTCATCAGAATGCTTTTTGTCAAACAGAGTGATAACTTTTTTTTTTTTTTTTTTTTCTGGTATCAGTATTTACACTATTAACCAATTTGCTGTCTGTATTTGATAATAATTAACCAGGAGGATTTAAATTTTGTAACTACTCATAAAATCAACAAGAGAATAGTACACAAAGGTATTATTTGAAAATACTATATCCTTAAAATAGAGGGGAGCCGTGCAATATTTAGTAATCTCATGGAAAAACTTGTCCCTTTCTTTGTTATAATCTGGACATACCATGACTATATGTTCGAGCTCCTCCGTCTCATTACATCTCCTACAAAGAGGAGAGTCTAATTTGCCAATTTTAAACAAATAGGACCTACAAATAGCATGGTTTGCCCGCATCCTATTAATTATTGAAACAATTCTTTTGCCAAAGTAACCTTCTTTAAACCATACTTTATGATTAACCTGAGGTACCATAGCTTTGTAAAATAAGCCCTTATCCGAATAAGCGAATCTTTGCTGCCATTTTTCTAAGATTTTTCTTTTTACCCATCCATCCCTTTAAATCAGATGGTGGAAGAGGGATCGCTAAGAATTCGCCGGAATTACTGGCCTCTTTAGCAAGTAAATCAACTATTTCATTATCGGAAATTCCTCAACGTGCTTTGCACCAAACAAAATTAATTTTCTTTCCTAGGTTTTTCAGATTGACAAGGAGCTTCGGCAATGTTAATTATTAAATGATTAGCTGATGCTAACTTCCAATGCTGCAGGGCTTCTACTGTCACTAATTATGGTGATATGTGTGGCATTCAGAGTATAAGAGTATACCATAGCCTGATGAATAGCGATCACTTCGGCTTGTATAAACGGTAGTATAGGCTGGCAGTTTAAACATTTTTCTTATATTATTGTTGGGATCAAAGTAGGCACATCCGACTTCATTATTTAATTTGGATCCGTCGGTAAACAGTTTATATGTGGTGGGAAATAGTTTAGAAATATCATCTAGAAATATTTTATTTACTATTGATTGCGGAAAATTAGAATAGTCTTGTAAGAATCTAACATGCGGCTGAATTTGTGAAATTATTTCTTGATTGGCTTTGAAATATGGCAATTTATCTGAGATATATATATCAGAGTTTTCAAATGCGCGACTTCTGGAGTAATAACTTAGATTTGCAAAGAGCAAATTCAGTCGATACACTGGTCTTTAACATTTTTATGTAAGCGTCTAACTAGGTTAGGAAGGATGATGGTACCTGAGTGGTAAAAAAGAACGCATGTTTCGGTCTTTAAAGGGGTCTATTGTACCCTTCAAAAATTGAATCATCCACACGTGGGGATGTCCAACTTGAACTACGTTTTTTGAAGGAGACTTAATTTATAATTAATTTTCAGATTATACAATGTTTTTTTTTTCTTCTTCTTATTTACCATCACCCCTCTTAACCTAGTTAGGCCCTAACAAAAACATTTCAACTGAATTTGCTCTGTGCAAATCTATGTTATCACACTGTTTGACAAAAAGCATCCTGATGATGGGTGAACACCGAAAAATATCTCTGATGCTTTCCAGCTCTGCGAAAGCAACCGCAATAAATATTTAATTCTAATTAATATTATTTAGTTGAAGGATAACAGACCAAATTAGCCCTTAAGAGGAAACCGTAACCCCAAATCCTCCTTCAAAAGACGCCTTAAATTCCAAAGCATTTAATTTTCCAAGAGAAATATGTATATTTTTTTTTAATTTGTAGTTCGTAATGTATGAAGTTAATAAACCAAATTTATAGAAAATAGTTGGAACCATTTTTAAAGAAATTATTTAAAAATGTCGGATCCCATTAGGGTGATACCTAAACGGAATGTCATGTTGAACTTTCAATTTTTTTTTTTTTTGTTGGTTTTAAGCTGAATTTTCGATGAAATCTCGTGATCGAAACATCTCTACTGGTAAGATTATTTTAGGGGGTTTTCGGGAGAAGGTGGGGGTTTATGTTTTCCACTAAGGCGCTATCATAGTTGATTATACAATTCTATCATATAAACAAAATTAATTAGAAATAAATAGATTGCCAAAATTACCGTGTTTCAAGGAAATTAGTAAACCGGAAGTGCGTTTTTACTTAACAGTTTTTTTTTTTTTCAATTTTCGTGATTTTTCTCCATTAAAAACACCGACGAATTGATTCATTAAATTCGTTATACTAACTAAAAAATTTGTGCATTACAATTTTGAAAATTGCTTTAAGAGAAAGTTATGTAAGTGTTTCACACCAGATTATTTTTAATGTTCGATTCTTAAGATAATAAAAAATTAAAAGCTACAAAAAAAAGTCCAAGCTTAAAAAAAAAAAAAAGAAAAGTAATTTAAACTGTAAGTATTGTATTAAGAGAGATTTAAATGAGTTATTTCACACCTGCCGAAATTTCTTAGGACCTGTTCATTACAGGTTTCTGATATTAGTAAAAATTTGTAGCCTAGTTAACTATTTGTGACTCCATTCGTTTTTTGTTGTTTTTTTTTTTTTTTTTTTTTTTATCACGGCAAACCGGTTGTACAGTATTCAACGAAAGTTATTCATTTAGTAAATAAATTATCTAGAAAATAACAGAAGGAATATAGTATAGAATAAATTAAAATAGAACATATTTTTAATCCTTTTTTGCGATGGTAGGGTACTTTTTAGCAGCAATGGGTTATGTTAGTGTAGTGTAATCAATATTCTGTTTAGAAAATTCGCGATATAAGCGCTTCATTTACATCCTGAATATTAAATATCGACATACGACATAAAGTGTCTTAATAAATACTTCCCGTTTTATTGGATTACGTTCCTAATAGTTCCGTTAAACTCCCAACTAACAACCTTTCAATTCCTCCAGGATATTATAATGGAATAAACAGCCATCACTTGAGGAAATTCACCATCGTGGGAAACAAGCGGTGGAGACTTCATGTTGTTGATGCTAGCCATGTCTGCACCTAGCATCATATCAATTACGCATTACCCCTATTTGTCACCCCCCTCCCACTGCACGTATGTGTGAATAGGCTATGTAACGGCAAGAGAGAGAAAACACAAGCCCGACCGAGAGAAAACTGGCTAGAGGAAAAACATCGCATTCGATACATTGCATCGAAAAAAACAACAATATAATGGAGTTGATGAGGAGAGAAATTAAGTTTGATTAATTAAACGAGATATGAAGACACAGTTATGATGTAGCTATAAGTTTACACAAACTGCACTGGACTTGTAATGATTTTACAGAATAAAATGTGGGAGTAGAGATGTATGGCACGATGCGATGTATGGTTGAATCTGGTAGATAGATATATAGATTCTCACTGGCTTATATACAGGTTCTCCCACTCTAGCCTGCTTAAGTCAGAGAGTACCAGAGAGGGCTTGTTTTCTCTCGGTCGGGCTTGTGTTCTCTCTCTTGCCGTTACAGCTACAACTTTGTTAGCAGCCTCTAGCACCCACTATGAGGAACGAGAGACTGAGATAAATAGCCGGGCATCTTCTTCTTCTTCTTTTTTTTTAATTTAAGGCGCGTCAAAATCTATGGTCATTTGTGCCCGAAGCCTTCTCAGAGCACTGCTGGCCTCCGGGAGTGTATTCTTTCGCTACATACATAACCGGATATGAAGCTGTAGAGACTCCTAGGAAGAGAAAATCTAACGAGCAGCATGCTGGATTCGAATCCAGAATTTCTGCATTGCTAGTCCAGCGCACTAACACTGAGCTAATCATCTTATTTGCTTTCAATGCTAACAGATTTTACTTACCTTTACTGCAAACTAATTAGCAGTCCAGGTAAGAAGTTCCTTATTTGTTTTTACATAAACAATTCCCGCCAACAACAGGTCCTTAGCTAGAATTCTCTTATGTATTATACCTATGGCCATAGAATGTGTTTAAAGAGTTAAAAAAGAAAAAAACTCTATTGTTCCAAGCGGAGTGCATGAAGCTCTATGATTTAGAGTGGTCATGCATGTCTGAAGAACAGCTCCAGGGGCCTTCCAACTACGCCTACATCTCTCAATGTTCTGTATTCAAAATATCTCTTTTTAAAAACATACACATACACATAGACATCTATTTAAATTAAGTCACGCTGGTATATGTAAGGATGTTAGATATATTAACGCGTGGGTTGATTTTTATTAGCACCTCCTCCTTCAGAGAGATTGTTTTTTTTCTTCTATATTAGTAACATTCTTAGGAAATTATGATTAATTGCTTGCAAATCTAATGCATCAACGGTGCAACTAAGTGCATTCCTTTTAATAAATACTCATTCATAAAATTATGTACGACACATCTATAAGAATAATATGATGACACGATTTTAAAAAAGATACAGGAAAAGGAATTGCTATCTCTAATGATCGTGGCGTTCCTACAAATATCCACAGACTCACTATACGAACAAAAAACTAGATGCACTTTGGGACTGAATTTTATTTGATTTTTTAGTGCTTCATATTTTAGTTGACATAAAAATTAAGAAAATAATTTAAAAAAAAAAAATGCTTTCCATCGCTTTGCATCTGTCTTCGCTTATTTTTTTACACAAATAATCTCAATCACTAGTGAGTAGATTTCAATGCATACGTATACTCGAAAATGTTATAATAGTAATTAAAATTCCAACTAAGCATTGCTTTGCAGTTTATAAGATAAGGTAAAAAAAGCATCGATAATTGTAACGTCGAAAACCAACAACCAGAATTCAAATCCGATCCGGGTATAGAATAATCGGTTAAGATTTTTCTTTTCTTATTGTGTTTTTTATTATTATGTAGTGTAATAGCAAGAGAGCATTACATTACCAAGAGAGAGCAGACAGACGAGAGAATTAAGAGAGAGAACACAGACCCTCTCTGGTACTCTCTGACTTAAGCAGGCTAGAGTGGGAGAACCTGTATATAAGCCAGTGAGAATATCTATCTAGATATCTATCAATCAGATTCAACCATACATCGCATCGTGTCATATCCCTAATCTTACATTTTATTCTATAAAATCTTTACAAGTCCAGTGCAGTTTGTCTTCATATCTCGTCTAATTAATCAAACCTAATTTCTCTCCTCATCAACTCCATTATTATATAATGGATATAATGGAATTGATGAGGAGAGAAATTAGGTTTGATTAATTAGACGAGATATGAAGACACTGTTATAATATAGCTATAAGTTTACACAAACTGCACTGGACTTGTAAAGATTTTATACAATAAAAGGTAAGAGTAAAGAGATATGACACGATGCGATGTATGGTTGAATCTGATAGATAGATCGATAAAGATATTCTCACTGGCTTATATACAGGTTCTCCCACTCTAGCCTGCTTAAGTCAGAGAGTACCAGAGAGTGTCTGTCTTCTCTCTCTTAATTCTCTCGTCTGTCTGCTTTCTCTTGCTGATGTAATCCTTTCTTGCTATTACATGTAGACATTTACAAATACAGTGTAATAAAAGACTGGATAATAAGTGAACATAAAGATAAGTAATGCAAAAAACGTATGAGAAAGTGCCTCGCTAGTGGAGAGGTTCTTGCTAAAGATGCTAAGTTGAAGGTTAGGTAGTCGTGAAAAGCCAGCAGTGTATTAGTCATATAGGACTATGGTTTTGTTTGGGATAGTAAGGGTGCAAAGTTTTTGGATAAGTTGATTAGGATGGTTTAGTAGTTAAATCATGGATTTTTATAAAGCAATTTTCTCAACGAAAAGATTTTGAGATCAGTGAAGTCAGTATGAAGAATTAGGTTAGAAACATAGAACAAAACGTTGGGAGAACTTTCAACTTTGGAAGGACTGAATACAATAGAAACTGGAATGCTTGGTTGAATCCCAAACAACGCATCCATTGCCCAAGAAAGGACGTTTATAAAATTGCTATAAATAAGTATTTTGTTTTCAAGAGAAAATTTTGAGCGTCGGTCAACTAGTCTAGAAAAAAAATATTATATCATCTGTTGAATTCAAATTTGATTCAGGTTCTTGGGTGCACGGGTTCTTTGGAAGACGGTGAGAAAGACAGTGGCTCTTCAGAGAGTGAAGAATATATTTTTTACAGTGATATTTTCTGTGATAGCCTGCTTCTTTTTTTTTTTTGTGGTCATCAACCGGTTTCAGGCGTTCGCCCATCATCAGAATGCTTTTTGTCAAACAGTGTGATAACACGGATTTGCACAGAGCAAATTTAGTTGATACACTGGCTCCATAATTGTTGTGGTTGTTTCCGGCAGAGCTGGAGATCATCAGAGATATTTTCCATGATAGCCTGCTTCTTTTTGTGGTCATCAACGCCCGGTTATGGGCGTTCGCCTATCATCAGGATGCTCTTTGTCAAAGAGTGCGATAACATAAATTTACACACTGTTTGACAAAAACTATGCTGATGATGAGCGAACACCCGAAACCGGTTGATGACCACAAAAAAAAAAAAAGCAGGCTATCACGAAAAATATCTTTGATGATCTCCAGCTCTGCGGAAATAACCGCAACAAATACATTTTTTTACCTTTGGCGGTCTTGATCCTTATTTCCCCATCTGATATATGCCAACCTTGTAAAAAGATAATGTCGGAATATAAGGCATAGGGAATAACACAGGAGAATAGTTCTATTTGCTTATGCAAACCAAGTATATCAAAATAAGAAAAACAATACATGAAACCAGTTTATTTGAAAAGAACAATCATTTGTGGAAGATTTAATTAAGTCACTAACTGATATGATAAATAATTATTTTTCATATCATGATTCTGCTATTGGAAAACATTTGAATAAAAAAAAAAAAAAACAAATAAAATCGGATCATACAGATTGTCTTTTTCCATAAACAGATCTTGAGAATTGCTCCTGTTTTACTTATTTATTTTATGATACTTTTTTCTTCTTTGTGTTTTTTAATTTGTTCCTCTTTCAAGTACATTGCTTTCTTAGTTCAATATGGTATTACCAATGAGTTTACTAAATAAAAAAAAAAAAAACCTGTCTCTTTCTTTGTATATTTCTCTTCTCTCACTCTGTGTCTCTTTGAAAAAGTATTAAATGTGCAAAAAAAGTCACTTCATGGACGTTTTGTTCTGATACCATCTGTTGTATGGCACTCGACAAGATCATGATTTTCATTCTAATGTACATTCTTGATACTGTATTCACCATAGTGATTGATTCTCTGAAACCTGGGGTTAAAAAAAAAAAAAATTAAAAAAATTATTGGACAAGAGAATAAAGTGCCACTTTTACATCGTACTTGTACGCTTGTATGCAGATAGATAGATTCTTTTGGGGTTGGCAATTAAGCTACACGAAATTGTAGACTGTATTGGTATCGTTTTATGGATACCGGAAGTTGAAGGGAGGAGTAAGTGTTGTTAGTTAGTGAGATTAGAGAATTGGTATTCGAAATACGAACTACTGATTTATGAAAATAAACTATATTTTAACAAATAATTTAAAGTGTATTGAAATAGAAAAACTAAGATGCACAATTGTAAACGAATATAAGAATTATGAAATGAATATAAAATATTAAAGAAGTAGTGTTAAAACCTTAAATAGGGATGCGCTCGCGATGTGTGATGGTGTTTCTGATCTGGAACTGATGTGAACTTCTTTCGCACTGGCACTTAACTGATTGATAACTTGAACTTAACTGATCGATAACTCGAACTTAATTGATGTGGAACTCCAGTGGGGCGACGTTTATATTTGCATCACTCACACATCGGCTGATGTGTAAGTACGTGCCACACTAAGACATCTCTCATAGTATATTGACCCTAGGGGAGGTCGATTGTTAACAAAGGCTGTTTTGGCCGGGATGGCGACGCTTGTTAACAGATGGTGGCCAGGTGGCCTCTTGAGTGTACATTGACCCTTTATGAAGGAAATACAAAAAGGGTTTTGTGGCGGTTCTCTTGACTGTATATTGACCCCTGTTTGAAAAGGTTTTGCCGCGGTTCTTGACCTGCAGATAGCGGCTGGCTGGATCCTTTCCAAATTCCAACCACTAGTTATAATTTTTAGATTTATTTAAAAATTATATCTTCTTTCTTCTTCTTGCCATCACATCACAAGACCCTCTCCAGTCCTGTCTGTTTGTGATTAAACTTGGAAGTTTGGAGAAAGAATTTTTAGATAAAGCTTGATGGCGTCACTTTCTATTTTCCCCAAAGTAAGGAAATTTCAAACACATAAGCCCCTCACACTGACATAGCATGTGCAGTTCTGTTTTTTTTCCTGATAGAAACCTACACAGGATATCCGTTGTCCAGGCCCAAGCGATGTTTGTGCTTATTAAGTCTGCTGTGGCTAGTGACAGTTATTCGTCTGCATTCGTCTTTTTGGAGTAAATTCGCAGTAAATCGGAGCGAATAGCTATTAATGAACTTCTTCGCCAGCCTCTTACTTGGAAGTTTTACTCACCATTCTTGTGATCTGTTGTTTATCCATGTTTTGATGGAGCCCGTCCGAGTAAGACAATTTGCCGCCTCGTTGCCCATGCACCCTGAATGCCTGGCTACCTACACTAGAAATACCTTGTTTTGGCCACCCTGATTGTATTCCTTCACGGGCCGGAATGGCACATACTAGCAAGGTAAGGTGAAGCTCTAGATTGTCGTATGCTTTTCCACACATCCCCTCTTATATCATCAAGCTAGTCGACGAGGAGGAATGTGGAATATTGTTTATGCTGTGATGGATGCAAGAAATTATATCTATTTTAATTGAAGAAAATTTTATGAGAAAAATGCGAGCTTGTTGGCAAAAAGGGTAACCAGGTAGAAGAGTACAGTTACAGGAAGAGTTCGTGAACCTTGTTAGCATTGACTACCCTTTCTTTTCACAGGGGATGATTTGAACGAACAATTAGAAGACATTCCTTCAAGACAGTCTTGCATTCTGCTTTCAAACGAGAACAGTCTGTTTTAGACACCGAAGCAGAACACTACAGGAATCAGTGCCAGATATAAGTTAAAACATAAGAGTTTATTCCAATTAATTTCAGTAAATTAATAAGCATATTGCTGTGTTACTGAATAGCATTTAAAATATCTTTAAAGAATATATTTAATTTAATCTACCAGTGTTTTCTTAATTATTCTTATTACTTCTCTCTCTTAAAACTTACAAATACAAGCCCTTTTACTAAACCGCTCGTGCTACACCATCTACTACTACAAACACACAACAACTCAACACACCAAATACATTTCACTACTAATTTCCATGAAGTTAATCAAGCAACCCCACACCAATCTCGAATTGATCTGGTATGAGCAGATGGCTAAGAGCCAGGAGGCTATCTATCTGGGAAGATGACTGAGTTATGTACGTTAAACAGCATCTGCAATAAATGGTGGATTGTCTATATTCTTTTTCCCTACCATAGACCTGCCTGCTTAATTCTACAAAGGCTTCAATTGTCAGTCCAACAAAGTCTCCATAGCAGCAGTTGGGCCTTCTTTGCAAGGGCTCACCGCAAGACAAGCCAACCACTGGATATTCTTAAGCAGCAATCTAACGGATCTATACCAAGAACATTAAACAAAGAACTAGTACCATTTGTGATAAGAGCAAGTGACACTTGCTCTAGTAATATTGTTGATTAATCTAAAAGAATCCAGTTTTAGCAACTAATAACCTAAGAAGAATAAAATTTTTGATAAATCATCATATAATTGATAATTACATTGAATCTAATACATAAGAATATAAATCAAAAGTAATTTAAGTTTTTAAAATACATCTAATTAAATAAAAAGCTAATAGACGTTAAAATAAATCTAAACATGTATGTGCTCTAAATCTGTCAAAACCTACGGTGAACATTTAATTTAACGACAAGGATAATTTTTACAATTTATCAACTTTATATTGGGCTGCGCAACGTAAAATGGCTGAATAACCAAAAATCAAATGGCGTAAATAAAAAAAACAAAAAAAAAAACGTACACATGGCGAACAGCTGTCACCTGATTTATTTTTATTAATACTATAATATTTTATTTATCATAATTTGTATTTTTAACCCTAATTGGTTAAAGTCTATTTTTAATATCTGTTAATATTGCTTAAACAATCTCTCTAAGTATTTAATACTTCGCAATTGAGTTAGCCATTTGAATATTAAGAAATTCTTTTAACTGTAATCACATTTTATTTGTTCTGTTACTACGGCAAAAGGAAGTATTGACGATCGTGTCAATTATTTTTTTTAATTAGGATTTTCACCAGAAATACATGTTTTGAAGTCCCCTGAGAACGAAAAAAAATAGTTTTTTTTTTTTTAGCGAAGTCTGTAATCTATGTATAATAAAATCTTTCTCCAAAACGAAAAATCACTGAAAGTTGAAATTTGTTGATCCGTATACCAATTACATTGCATTAAGGTTTTGGACAAATCAATCTAGAACTGCAACTTTACTGAATAGTACCTATTTTTCGTGTTTTTTTTCCTTGAAAATGGCTTCGAGGATTACCTTTGAACTTTGTATACTATCTATACACATATATAGGTATCATTGTATTTTAAACTCTTTACCAGGAAAATTATTATTTTAAGGGTTCTGGGGGGGAGCAGCAGCGTTAAGCTTTCCTCTAAAGTATACAACTTCAGTTTCCCTTGTCAAGGTATGTAGGTAAGCCTTGATACGACTTTTCACAGCACAACAAAGTTTAGTTGTGTTGGGTGCCTTGGGGGCATGTAGGGATTGAAGGAAATGAGGCAGCTGATCAAGCTAGAAATGGAGCGAATAACCCGTTCTGTGGGCCCAGAGCCTGCCCAGAATATATCCAATGGTTCTGGTGTGGGACAGCCTAATTGCCCTACCCGAGGTGGGTGCTCGGAACAAGTGACACTCGCCTGGGTGCTGGAACATGCGGGGTTTCTGGACAATGAAAGGGCGGATGCCCTAGCGAGGGACAATCCGCAGATAACCTTCATAGGCCCCGAACCCTTCTGCGGCTTGTCCAGTAGCCTAATTCAAATTTCTGTTTGAATAGCGTCTGTTTTGGATGGGAGAGAACACCAGGACTGTGGCAGTCAAAACTCTTCATCAAGTGACATTTGCCTAAATTCACCAGGGATCTACTGAGCCATAGCCGAAGGGCCATAGCCAAAGGGCCATAGCCAAAGGGCCATAGCCAAAGGGATATAAGGCTAATAGTGTGGGTCTACTAACCGGGCTTTGTGGGCTGAATAGGCACATGTACCCACTACAACTTGCAGATATGCCGATTCTGCATGGCTGAGAAAGAGACCCCGGTGCACATCCTCTGCGAGTGCGCCAGCCTGGCGAGGACAAGGTTTCTTCAACTGGGGACCGGCAATCCCCGAAGCTATGTGCTTCATGACGGAGCTGCTCTCAGCTTTGCTAGGCCTAATTAGCAGGATGAAGCTGGGGGGATGTGCTATAATTTTAGGGGATCCACAATCCCCCTCGTTTTGTAGGTCGCAGTGGAATGAGGCACGTTTCCTCTCCCCCCCTGCTTTTATTCTATTCTATATCCAATAGAACGGTCAATGAGACTATCGGGGAATGGCTCCGGAGAGATCATAGGACACAATAGGAAGCAAAGCGAGAAGCAAGACACGGTAAAAGGATGATGCCCAAACTGTGTAAAATGAGAACCAAAGATACTCATCAGAGACATTTTCCATGGTAGTCTGCTTCATTTTGTGGTCATCGACCGGTTTCGGGCGTTCGCCCATCTTCAGGATGCGTTTGTCAGTTAGTGTGATAACACAGACTTGCACAGAGCAAATTCAATTTTACACAGATTGGTCTTTTTAATTGTATTTAAATATAAACTCTTATTGTATCTACTAAACTCTTAATTATCTTTTATTCCTGCCATTCTTTGTGAAGATAGCAGCTGGCTGGAACCACTTTGACATTGCTATGACTTTCATGTGTCAGTACACTACACATACAAAGATCTATAACTTTTATTTGAAATGTTTCTCTGGAAAAAATTCATTTAAGGGCCCTTTTCGGGAAGGGATAGGGTTAGATTATCCTCTAAAGTGCTATTTTAGTTTACTATACAATTCTGTCACCTAAATAATGTTAGTTAGAATTAAATGTGTTGTTGAAATACCGAGTTTGAAGAAAATCAGAATACCCGGAAGTGCGTTTTTACTGAACCGTTCTTTTGGGTTTCTGTGATTTTTTTTTCTGTATAAAAACACCGACAAATTTCATTAAATCTGCTAAATAAACTATAAATATTACCAATTACAACATTTAAAAACTGTAGTATTATATGAGATATTCCTCATCCAGTCGAAGTGGCTGGATAAATGGTCCGCCACAATCAAAACTCTGGTAATGAGAAAGCGAACACGTTCTGTTTATCGCCTTCTCATAATTACCACACCTATACGATGCTTATAAAAAATGCTATCTTTTAGAGTTTATATTTATTAAAATTATAATTACCAAATCAGATATGACAAAGATGTACCAATCTATTTAATAACTTCAATAATCTATTCCTTTTTTTTCCTTACACCATACTCTGGCTATCCACGGCGTCGAACGGCCCAGTATAAAAAAACTTAGGCTGCGCTGGCGATTGATGTTGTTCATTTAGTTGAGATATCCAAAGGGCACGTGAGAACAATCTCGGACGCGAACAACTTCACCCCCCGCCCAATAATCTATTATAAATAACCAATTAAAATAAAATCGATAACACTATTCGATAACTTCTGTTTTTATATAACAGTTTTCTGATAAAATTTATCTTTTAATGGAATTAAATCATTATTCAAAAAAGATAAGAAACAATTGCGAAAGTTTTGTATTATATTTATTATATTTTAAACTTTATTCTAATTTAATTAAACTGATTCTGTGTTCAGTAGAGCTAAAGAGGTTAATTAGTAAACAGGTAGGAAGAAAGATAAGACTTGTTTTCCATTTACTCATTAAATATTATCTACGTATCTATTTATTTATTTTAAATAATTTATTTCCTCCCTAGTTCTTATTTTTTTTAATTTATTTATTTATTTTTTTTATTTCATTGAAATAACGGCTTTACACAGAAAAGGAAGAAAACCGGTAGCCTTCAGATTGTTCTAAATTTCATTCATATAAAATTCTGTGTTTATTTATAAATTTTTTTTTTTTATATCTTATTGAAAGGTATCAATATCAAGTCAAGGTTAGTGATTGTATTTAGTCAATAACATGGAGGATTATTATATCATATTAATCCGCTTATATTAGCAAACATTAATGCCTAATTCAGTTATAATTTATTGAAAAACCATTCAGTTGCAGTCAGTCTCTTTAAATGATTAATTTCTTACACATTCGCAATTTTACAGCGATCTCTTTGTTTAATGAGAAATTAAATTTTCTCGTTTTTTTTTTTTTTAAATAAATAGTAATTTAAGAGCAAAGTTTAAAGAAAATCGTTGGATTTGAGTTTTGAGAAAATGTTTTGCTAAATCATTATTAAATTTGTTTGATCACTTTAAGTAGAACTTATTGAGTGAGCATCATGTGGTGCTTCGTGCGTTGGTCTAGTAGCTAGCGCACTCGCCTTTCGTGCGAGAATTCAGGGTTCGATTCCCATGAGGGCAAAGTCGGTGTTGACCCAGCACCTTGATAAATGAAAATCTGGTGTGAAACACTCCTACAACTTTCTCTTACTCCTGTTCTCAAAATTATAATTGACAAATGTTATAGTTTGTGTAACAAATATGACGAAATTCGTCGAAAACTGAAAAAGTTGTTCAGTATAAGCGCACTTCCGGCTTACAATTTTCTTAAAACTTGGAATTTTGGCCATCTGTTTATTTCTAATTAATTTTGTTTGGATGATAGAATTGTATAATCAACTATGATGATACCACCTTAGGGAAAGCTGCAACCCCACCCCTCCCATAAAACTGCCCTTACATGAATTTTCCAGAGAAATGTCTTAACTAAAAGATGTAGATCTTTGCATTTTTATTTTGTATACGAAGTTTCAAGAAAATCGTCGGAGCCATTTTTGAGAAAATCGCGAAAAAATGAAAGAATCATTTAGTAAAGTGTCTTCGTGACAAACGCACTTCCAGTTATCTGATTTTTTTCAAACTCGGAATTTCAACAACATATTTAATTCTAATTAACATTATTTAGATGACAGAATTGTCTAATAAACTGAAATAGCACTTTAGATGGAAACCTAACCCCACCCCTCCCCCACCGAGGGGAGGGGTGAATGAATTTTCCTGGCGAAATGTTTCAAATAAAAGTTGTAGCTCTTTGTATGTGTAGTTGATATAACAAGTTTTGAAGAAAATGGTCCAAGCCATTTTTGAGAAAATCGCAAAAACGTAAAAAAAAAAACTAGTAAAGTGGTACTTCCGGTTAAGGAATATTGACACATAACGCACCCTCAGATCCCATGGTGAAACCTAAACGTAATATCAAGTTTGAACGATTTTTCTACGATTTTTCGTTTTTGAGCTATGCTGTTCACATACACACATACACACACGCACACACACACACAGACCATTTGCTAAAAACCGCTTTTTTGGACTCAGGGAACCTCAAAATGGATATTTCCGGTGAAAACTTAATATCGAAAATTTGTCACGATTACAATACATCCTCTTATTAGGAGTAAGAGAAAGTAAAAAGTGTAAAGCTACAGTTAGTAGTTTAATTCTAGCTCTAGGTAGCGAAGGCCAGAATTAAACGGTGTGGGGAACTGCGGCGTGCATACTACACCCCTCCCCCCCTATTGAAATCGCCGTCTGGCAAGCCTTGGCCCTTCATGGGCTGTATGCGCCATACAGGAGTGGATGTGATATATTGATATTTTGTCGTAACCACCAAACTTCTGCCTTTGTAAGATGTACTTCTAATCTGGGTACTAGGTTATATGGGATAGGTTTGCCAGATTAGGCGCTTCTCTCCCTTTCCTTCAGGTTCCGAGTCTGCTATTGGTATGTCTTCAAGCACATATCTGTCAAGTTTCAATCTTGGATAGTTTCACCCTATCCCTAGCGATGAGCACAGCGTTAGTTGTTGTCAACAGACTAAGATGCTCATTCAGGGTCCGGTCAGGGTTATTAGTGAGATGTTGCCCTGTGTATGGACCTATTTCAGGCATCTGATTAGATTTCTTAGTGGCTATTGTGGTTTAAAGAGAATGGGGCTTATTACTAGAGACTTTTTTTTGTAGAATCTGTGAGTCAGAGAAAGAAACACCCACCCATCATATGACAGATTGCTCGAAGTGTGCGGAAATTAGGTTCAGAAATTTCGATTGAAATAGAAAAGCTTAAGCTATTTCCATATTAAGGTCCATGGCTCAGATTCTAGATCCAGTTGGTTGTTGTTATTCTTTGGGCTAACTTTAATGGCCCCAGTGGGGTTTTGGATTGCGTAGATATTACTTCCTATTGAAGAGACCTCCACAATAGGAGGTCCTACCTTGTAATTTCCTTAGCCAGAAATCTTTCCTCTCGAATCCACTTGGACAAACCTTCTCGTCGTTTAAAGGGATCTATCAACAAGTGACAGTGCAGTGATTTGAAGTTCTACCATTGGATAGCTCGTCCATTCGTGTTTAGTGATTATTTTATTTTGTTTTATTTATTTTTTAATTTTTTTCTTTATTATTTTGTATTCAATCTTATCAGAATATGCATGAACGCTTGTAAATTTATAATCAATTAAAATATATATATATATATTATATGTAACGGAAAATAAAAAGATAATTAATAGAAGTAGAATAGAATAAATATCCAAATATTGTAACATTATAAAATTTATATGCAAATATTTTAAAGTATTTTTGCCCACACAAACAAATATTTTGAAATAGTTTATATTCATATTCCAGTTAGTGGTTAAGTTATATTGTAAAAACTAACAGTACATAGCACACAGTTTAATACGCGTGCTAAATTAGTTAAATTGGCCTATTAACGATTAATACCTAACTACTAAGTGTATATATATATGTAGTACAATCCTTTGTAATTTTTTTTCACAATTTACATATTTACCTTCCGCCAAAATAGGAATATTGTTAAATAATTATTTAATGTTTTTTTATACTGGTATATAATTACAATGTTCAATATAATAATAATCAGTGTAAAATGTACTCGTATTTGATTTTTCTAAAATTCTTTCAAGAGGGAATTATTATTTAAATGAAAATAAATAAAAAAGTAGTTGTTTGTATTGGCGCCCGGACAAAATTACTTAATTATTATTTGTATTGGCCCCAGGAGCATTCTCCGTGCACTGCCGGGTTCCGGATAGTGTTCTCACGTTATAAACAGTTAAGATTAACCAATAAGAAAGAGCATATACATTACTTTTTATGTGTAGTAATTTATTATTTTCTATTATTTCTCTAGTAAGAGGAAGTATTGTAATCATGTCAAATTTTTTATATCGAGTTTTTCACCAGAAATATCCGTTTTGAGGTCCCCCTGAGTCCAAAAAAAAAGTGGTTTTTAGCAAAAATGATCTCTGTATGTGAACAGCATAGCTTAAAAAATGAATAATAACAGAAAGTTTAAACTTGATATTCTGTTTGGGGTATCACCATGGGATCCGACAGTATATTATCTGTGAAAATTCCACATCCGGTAGTACCATTTTACGGAATGTTTTTTTTTTTTACTTTTTTTGCGATTTTCTCAAAAATAGTTGCTACAATTTTCTTTAAACTATTTAATATCAACTACACATACAAAGATCTAGAATTTTTATTTGAAACATTTCTCCGGGGAAAATGCATTTAACGGTACTTTTGGGGGAGGAGTGGGGTTAGGTTTTCCACTAAAGTGATTATTTCAGTTTATTAAAAAATGCTATCATCTAAATAATATTAATTAGAATTAAATATGTCGTTGAAATTCTGAGTTTTGAAGAAACTCGAATGATTGGAAGTTGCGTTTTTTACTAGTAAGTAAGTAAGTTTCTGTTTTCTGCTATTTTCTCTAAAACAGCTCCAACGACTTCTTTTCAAACTAGGAATGTTAACTATACATATAAAAAGCTACAACTTTTATTTGAAACATTTCTTCTGGTAAAGTCATTTAAAGGGGTTTTGGAGAGAGGGATGGGGTTATATTTTCATTAAGCTACCATAGTTGATTATACAATAATTCTACTAACTAAACAAAATTAATTATAAATAAATATATTGCTAAAATACCGAGGTTTAAAGAAAATTAGTAAACCGGAAGTGAGTTTTTACTGCATAGTTTTTTTCAGTTTTTGCTATTTTAATCCTAATAACACCGCGTAATTTCATTAAATTTGCTGTACTAACTATAAAATTGGCAATCATTATATTGAAAACTGGAGTAAGAGAAAGTTGTGTGAGTGTTTCACACCAGATTTTTTTTTTTTTTAAACAGATTGAAGAGAAATTGCGAAAGCATATGTAAGCAAAATACACAGAGAAAAATTGAAAAAAATATCAATACAAATAAGATATTTTGTATTGATAAGTTCTAGTAGAGGACCCCCACATATAAGTTTTGATTAAAATCGATCAACCGAAAGTAGATGTAGATGTAGATTGTTGTAGGGGACAATCGCACTGCGACCTGAAAGATCTATTGTGCTCCCCGGAGACTTCTCAATGCATTGCCGGCCTCCAAGCAGGATTTTCTAGCTACAGACAACAGTGCTCATCTCAGCGTACACTGAGCTGTAGAGGCTCCTAGGAAGAGTAAATCTAAGGAAAGCATGCTGGATTAGAACCCGACACATCCGCCTTGCTAGTCCAGCGCGTTACCACTGAGTTAATCCTTTCCTTCTAACTTGGCTTTCGTCAATGAACTAGGGACGGAGTCCCTAGTTTATGAACTGTGTTTGTTCTTGTCTGTAAAGTGTAGAGTGTATGCAGTTTAAGTGTATTGTGTACTGTTCTGATGAAGTGCATGGAGTACTGAGCTATGGTAACCCGTTGGGTCGCTACTCCCCAAGTAATTGCATGCAACAGATACCCCTTCCAGGCAACCGGAAGTAACTCTTTATTGAATGAATATTTTAGTTTGTTTTTTTTTGCAATTTTCTCAAAAGCTGCTCCTACGATTTTCTTTAAACTTGGTATATCAATTATTATATATTTATAGCATTGTAACTTTTTCTTTTTTTAACCTTTATCCAAAAAAATTCATTTTAATTGGATGGTTGGAGACCCTTAGGCTTCACTCTAAAATATCGTTTCTGTATACTATGTGATCACTTCATCTATGTAGATAGATAGATTCTACCGGGGGAATTGGCTATTCAGCCTACGCCACCGCGACACCCCAAGGATCTATTGTGGCACCCCCCTAGTTGGAGACCCTCCCCCTATCCTGTCCTTAACCGGACTGTGGAATTGGGGGGGGGGCTCCCAGGTGGTCAATCAGAGCACCCGCCATCAGAGCACCCTCTCGAGTCCTGCTTGCCTTAAAGACTTAATAGGTCCGAGAGAGGGCCTTGGCTGAGGCTTGTTGGCACCAGCTTCTCCTTACCAAAGAGGCGGTACCTTAGCCAGACCAGCCCCTCGCTTTGACATACCACATGCAGTGCCGTCTGGGATAAATGAGCGCTTGTTCCTGTTGTAGTCGTGCCACAACTGCTTCATCTATGTAATATTAATAATATAATGGAGTAGTTGAGGAGAGAAATTAGGTTTGATTAAATGAACGAGATATGAAGACACTAATATAATGTAGCTAAGTTTACACTAACTGCACTGGACTTTATAATGAAAATGATAGAATGAATGGTGTGAGTAAAGATATGACACGATGCGATGTACAGTTGTATGGTTGTATCTGATAGATATCCTCTAGATAGATTCCCACTGGCTTATATACACAGGTTCTCCCACTCTAGCCTGCCTAAGTCAGAGAGTAGTCTCTGTTAACCAGAGAGGGCCTGTGATTGCATTATCTTTGCGGTACATTACAATAAGTATTAAATGACTTTCCAAAACGCCGAAGTTTGATAGAAATTGGTTAACCGGAAATATGTCTTTATTGAACTTCAGATTTTTAAGGGTGATTTGGAGGAATTGGAAGGTTATTGAAGTCATTGAATCCAGTTAAACATAGTAAAAGTTCCAAGTTTGAAGGATAATTCTCAATAATAATTACATAAATTTCAACAAGAAAAAGACGTGTGTTTGTGTTACTTACCAGATTTTTAATATCTCTTACTCCTATTAAGAGGTAGCATTGATTATCTAGTTAAAACACCTTCTTCATATGAAAGCTAATAATAACTAGAAAGAATGTTGTATGCGAAAACAAAATTAATATAGAAAGTTGAATAAAGCTATGAATATTTTGGATAAAAAAAACGTTTCAGCGTTGATAATTGCTATTATTTACATTCTGAGAGCTGGTTGTATATGTAGATATAATGAGTAAATACCTTTCTTCTGTTTTTATTGGTACCTGAACAACAACAATTAACCCTCCACTATTATCTAGAAACTTCGTCTTCATATCAACAGTGTTTATTTATTTATTTTTTTTTACTTTTGTATTCTTTCTTTCATGTTGTTGCGCAGCATCTCTGGTAAAAATCATTTTCATCACTTTATTTCCTTTTGATTTCATTCTCTTATTTCGACGTTCATTGAATGGAAAAAAGATAATTGATAATCTTTTGCGTTTTGAGCAAATCGAAAGATACCATTCATTAGATTATTGTGTTTTTAAATTACACTACAAAATTGTACACTACTGTGATTATTGTTTTTGTTTGTTGTTTAATTATGGTTTTTATATTTCTTCGCTGGAGGCGATATTTCATTAAAAAAAAAAAAAAAAAAAAAAAAAACCGGTTGTGAAACACTCATACGACTTTCTCCTATTTTTGTTTTTTTTTTAATTTAAGGTGCGTCAACATCTATGGTCATTGGCGCCCTGAACCTTCTCAGTGCTTTGCCGGCCTCCGGTCTCTCGTTGCAGACAACACTGTCCATCAACGGACAGTGAGCTGTAGAGGCTCCTAGGAAGTAAAAAATCTAAGGCTAGCACAGCTGGACTCGAACCCGGATCCTCCGCGTGGGAGTCCAGTACGCTAACCACTTAGCTATTCCCTTCCCTGACTTTGTCCTATTGTAGTTAAATTCAATATAAACTTGACAAATTTTCATTCAACTCAAAATTTTACTCACTTACCTTAAAATAAATATAAAGTGTCGGTGGGTCCACAATGCTGGATAACATCAGGTATTTTATCCGTTGTAGCATGCATATTGATTTTGTTCCTGACCGGTTTCGGATTTTCATCCATCAGCGGTGCAAATTCACCAAGTTCATATAGAGAATTCCCTTCAACGTTATGTTGGACCAACAAGTGTGAGTGTAACAGAAACATTACGTTGAAGTGAACTCTCTACACGAACTTGGTGAATTTGCTCAGATGATGGATGAGAATACGAAACCGGTCAGGAACAAAATCAATATGCATGCTACAACGGATAAAGCCCGCAAGGGGTATCTGTGCGGTTACTTGGAGAGTAACAACACCACAGGTTACCACAGCTCAGTACTCTATGCACTTCGTCAGAACAGTACACAATACACTTAAACGTGTATGTTAGTATGTTATTAGAGGGTCTCCGTCTCTAGTTAACTGGCGTAAGCTAAGAGAGAAGGAAGGGATTAGCTCAGTGGTAGCGCGCTGGAATAGCAACACGGAGGTCCCGGATTAGTATCCAGCATGCTGCCCTTAGATTTTCTCTTCCTAGGAGCCTCTACACCTCACTGTACGGTGATGAGTAGTATTGTCTATAGCTAGTGAACATTGCTTGGAGGCCGGCAGTGCACTGAGAAGGCTCCGGGGGGCACAATAGATCTTTCAGATCGCAATGCAATAATCCCTTACAACAATCTACGACGGATAAAATACCTAATAAATATAAAGGTAGTAGGATATTATATCCTGCCCAAGGCAGATAGTAGTTGCAGTGATTTTGTCTTAGTTTGGAAAACATCGCTAATAAAAACATACGCTAACCACTTAAATATTCCCTTCCCTGACAGGGTATTTATTAATCTTTAAGCTCTGAAGAATGTTCTGTAAATATTATGTCTCCTTCAAATACTCAGTTCAATTGAGAGGTTTTTTTTAGAAAAGCCCAGTGATATTTTCGTAATTGTACGAAAAAAACTGTGACGCTCTATGTGAAATCGAAAGGCGGAAGATGTCCTTGATCAGCATACCGACCCGGCGTTAGTTTCAAAAATTTAATAGCGGTGATACGACCTTAGAATGGAAGACTGGTTCAGGGCGGCCCTCATATTACCTTGATGAAGGCTTTACAAAAAGCTGTCATGTCAAATTCAACTACAAGTACTCGTGGACCTTGCTGCAAGACTAGTACTGTTTAAAGGCACAGTTAGCCGCTCTCTCCATACTGGTGGTAAGGTAAAAAGGAGTTGTAGTGCCGCTTTAACTTACACCTCAATAGGCCGCCAGAGGATAATGGATACTTACTAACTTCCCTTGAAAAATCCATCTGACATGCGCTTCTACAAATATATAGAGGACATGTGATGAGAAGTGAAAAATCCTGAGACAGACGGTGAATGGTTGGATTGCGGTCAAAGGCAAGTCGACAATTTGAGAAAAAGTACGATGTTGTGCGTTTTACTTGAATTCATCAGGAATTCTTTCCATGAATTCCAATATTAGCTGCCAAAAACTTGTACACAAATACAGTCCAAGATATGTTCCATTGTAAACGAATTCATTCATTTGGTTCCAGCAAAATAACGCTCGGCCATGCGCCTTTTGTCAGTCTAAGCAAACAAATTGAAGAATTTGTTGGCATTGAATTACTCTTACACTCGCACCCTATAGTCCAGCCTTAAATCCATCCGATTACCATTTGTTACGGTCCATGGCACACAAGCTTTGCGAGAGAAAATTTAATTAATTTAATGATGATAATAAAAATTTTATGATTCCAAACTCAAAGAATGGTACCAGGTAGGGATCCAATAGCTGGCAGAAACATGGCTTACCACAGTCAATCATTTTGAACATTAATAAAAAATGCATAAAAGATAATAAAAAAATTGATTTTTTATTGAAAAACTGTTATGTTTTTGTTTTTTTTTTTACATCCTATTAAATTAAAAACGCAGCAGGCTATAAAGTTGAGTCTTCAACAGAATCTCAAGTTTAAGCATCCTGTTTTTTGTTTTTAAGATATTTCGTTCGAACCAAAAACACACTCTATATAAAGATATAGAGATATTATACATAAAATAAACCATTTATTAAAAACTTTTTTACTTTCTCTTACTCCTAGTAAGAGGATGTATTGTAATCGTGTCACATTTTCGATATCGACTTTACACCGGAAATTTTGAGGTCCCCTGAGTAAAAAACGTGGTTTTTGCAAATGGCCTATGCGTGTGTGTGTGTGTGTATGTGAACAGCATAGCTCGAAAATGAAAAACCATAGAAAGTAGAAACTTGAACTTCCCTTTAGTTATCACCATGGGATCTGACAATACGTTATCTGTCAATATTCCTCAACAGGAAGTACCACTTTACTAGTTTTTTTTTTTATTTTATTTTACTTTTTTGCGTTTTTCTCAAAAATGGCTCCGACGATTTTCTTCAAACTTGTTATATCATCTACTCATACAAAGAGCTACAACTTTTATTTGAAACATTTCTTTGGGAAAATTCATGTAAGGGCACTTTTGGGGGAGTGGTGGGGTTAGATTTTCTTCTAAAGTGCTATTTCAGTTTATTAGACGATTCAGTCGTCTAAATAATGTTAATTAGAATTGAATATTTTGTTGAAATTCCGAGTTTGAAAAAAATTGGAAAACAATAAGTAAGTTTAACTTTAACATTTTTACTAAACGATTTTTTTTTCACTTTTTCGCGATTTTCTCAAAAATGACTCCGACGATTTTCTTGAAACTTCTTATATAAACTTAAATAAACAATGATCTACAACTTTTGTTTAAAACATTTCTCTGGAAAAATTCATTTAAGGGCATTTTTCGCGGAGGAGTGGGGTTGTTTTTCTCTATAGTGCTATCATAGTTGATTATACAATTCTATCATCGAAACAAAATTAATTAGAAATAAATAGATGTGTAAATTTGCGAGTTTCAAGAAAATTAATAAACCGGAAGTGCGCTTTTATTGAACAGTTTTTTTTTTCGTTTTCGACGAATTTCATATTTGTTACATAAACTATTATTATTTCTCAATTATAATTTTGAGAACTGTAGTAAGAGAAAGTTGTGTGAGTGTTTCACACCAGTTTTTTTTTTTTTATATCCTATTAAATTAAAAAACGCAGCAGGCCATAAAGTTGAGTCTTCAATGGAATCTCAAGTTTCAGCATCCTGCTTTTGTTTTCTTTTTTTAAGATATTTCGTTCGAACCAAAAACACACAAAAAGCGCTCCCCTATTTACATAAAACACACCATTTATTAAAAACATTTCTTTGTTTCAGTTACCCTCAATATATGCATTCTCAGTGATTACTAGATTTCGCAAATTTTGACACGATTATAATAATTCCTTTTATAGAAGTAATACTCGTAGAAAGTTAAAAGGTAGTTCCTTAGAAACTAAGGAATATTTTTTTTTTTTAAATAAAAAAAATTATTTATTTATTTAATTTTTTATAGAGTCAACTATTCCTTATATTAATAATATTTTGAGGATAAGGGAAATAGAATCTCCATTCTTCACGGTGTAAGACTCTAGATATCTTGTTACTATATTCTTAAATATGATAGGGACAATACTTCCGCCATAAGGACAATGTTCTTATTACACGCTCTGTTTGTTACCATATTATACTCCACGTCTCGAATACATTTCTGGAAATTATTTTTAGACGCACTGTTGGTATTTCTTTTTATTTTTTTTTATTGATTAACTACTGTACAAAATTAATAATTCCCGCTGAGTCGGCATCATCAAAAGCCCTGGACAACCTCATTCATTTTACCGGCAAGTTTATATGTAATATATGTACATTATATACTTCTTTTTTATTATTATTATTATTATTATTATTTTTTTGTTTATAATCTTTATTTTAAAATAAATTATGAACAACTTTTTCCACTTAAGAACCTTACTCCTTCATATAGAGCAGGTGTCTATAATGGGAAGTTGTTGAAGACTTGGTAATAATAGATTTCAAAGCAAGCAAGGCTATTTCTTGAATTATATTACTTAATGTTAATTTAATTAAAATATTAATATACCTACGGTTTTTTTAATACAATTAATACGATTTTCTTTTTACAATATTGGTGTACACACGCACACTCAGTGTGCTGTGTATCAGAAAAATATTCTGGTCATTTATAGTGAAAATCAATTAACAGGTATTATGGTCAATCTTTAATTAGCTTCTTTCTTTTTTTTGTGGGGAAGGGGAGGCTAGGGTGTTTTATTAAAAACTTCCACATTGCCAAAGACCGTCTCAGACTTTATTCCCAATAAAAAGTTATTATTATTATTATTATTATTATTATTATTATTATTATTATTATTATTATTATTATTATTATTATTATTATTATTATTATTATTTGTCTGTGGGTAGAGACGAAGCCTTAGGCTATCCAAAGCCCCAATGGGCCCATAAGCTACCGCAAGAAAAACAACAACAAACCGGGTCTAGAACAAATATTCAGATCCGGGTCTAATCCATCTAAGATTCGCCGCAGTCCGACCAAATCGGAAAATAACCTTCAGGGGAAATAGCTTAAGCTCTTCCACAGACATCTTGTTCCGATCAAAGGTACTGAACCTAATTTCCTCACAATCCAGGCAATCTGTCATAAGATGACAGATGTTTTTTTTTTCAGCTTTTTGTTGTTGTTAATTTTCTCTAAATTTTTTTGTGAATTTTGAGGGAACAATAACGTTACGCTTCATGTCTTGTGAGAATTCAGGGTTCGATTCCCATGAGGGCAAAGTTGGGCAAAGTCGGTGTTAATCCAGCATCTTAATGAAAAGTGAGAAGTTAGTGATCCGACTGATCGGAGGCCGGCAATGCACTGAGAATGCTCCGGTCACTAATGGCCATAGATGTTGACGCGCCTTAAATTAAAAAAAAAAATAATTAAATAAAAAAGATTTCCCATGTTATAATGGATGTGCTGGGTGGAGTGAATTTAGGCGATGGCTGATGAAATGAGATTGACTTTGTTAACACTGGTTAACTAATATTATTAATAAAGAGACACTGACTGCCTGGACTTTACAATAGAGAGTGGTTCAGGTAGAATGGGTAAATGGGTAATGACATGTAGTGATTGGCTGTATTGAACTGTATCGAACTGTCTCTCTCTCTCTCTCTGAACTGTGCGTCGCTATATTTATACAGTTTCTCCCACTCTAGTCCGAGAGGGTGCTTGGGTTTGTTTCTCTTCTCTTTAATCTCTTTTTGGTTGTTGATCTCACTTTGGTTGCTGTTAAACATTTTATCGAAATCAAGCTTTAAATTATTGGCCCATAATGAAAACTGAATCAAATTTTCTCAGTATTTATAGAACTTAGCGATTTTTTTTTCCCCCCCAACACTCGTACATACTTCGAAAATATTCATTTAATCAGAAATACTCATCTATTAAGGTGGGGGTTGGTTATGTAGTGGAAGAAAGAAATGCTAAAATAATAGTTGTGAAAAATAGTTTAGTGAATTTTGACAATATTTATGTGAAGCAGTTTTGGAAAATAAATAGTGAATTTACCTTCAAAAAATAGTGTATTTAGAGTCACGTACATATATACTCTATACTCTATCCATCGAGTATAGAGTATATCGAGGTATAGAGTATCCATTGCTAACAATAAATATATTCTAATAAAATAATAACTACAAGTTATTTACAAGATATTATAAACTTATTAATATGCACTGATGCTAGAAAGAGCGAAAAACAAGTGTTCTGCCTCGGTGTCTACAACAAAACTCTATGCTCTATACTCGATTGATACTCTATACTCGATACCTCTAATGGGTATAATTAAAATGTAATATCAATTTTGGACTTCCTGTGTTTTTTTGTATTTTTTATTTTTGTAATATTTAATTCATAAACAAAAACATAAACATTCACTAAACATATATATATAAGGCCATTGCAATTAAAGAGACAAAGGCACAAGAAATCCGTTAGGCCAACTTTTATAAGAGAAAATCCCCCCCCGCTAGAGCAGGGCATTCTGCTTTCAAAGTCAGAACACTTGCTTCAGGAATCGCTCACTTAAACTCATGCCAGTGATAGAGATTTGCCTTTATTCTAGATCATTTATTAAGATACAGGAAGTTTTGTTGTAGACACCGAGGCAGAACACTTGTTTTTTCGCTCTCTCTAGCATCAGTGCATATTAATAAGTTTATAATATCTTGCAAATAACTTGTAGTTATTATTTTAATAGAATATTATTTATTGTTAGCAATGGAGAGATTACTTTCTTATTTCTGATACTTCACTCTCTTAAACATATATACTTACAAGCCCCTTTTTACTAAACCACTCGTGCTACTACAAACATACAACACAACATCCACACCAATAACATTTCAGTTATCTCTAATCGAGAGAAAAAAAAGAAAAAAAAGTTTGAACTTTTGATAAAAAATTTGTTTACAAAAAAAATGAAAAATAAGCATATAAATACGTATTTCTATAAGGCTATAATAGAGCAGGTGTCCTCCTTCTTTGAGCCCAATAAAGGATTAAATATATATATAAGAGGATTAATATAATAATACAAACTGGATATATATATATATATATATTTAATCAATATAATATATATAGTAGCGGTGGAATCCTGCGGGAGAACAGTAATAATGATATCATCGACTTTCTGCTTTTTACTTTTTTTTTTTTTAATCCTAACTGGTCGCCTACATTAATAATAAAATTTCTTTTTAACTATTGATAATAATGTTCAAATATTTTGAAATTTTCTTGACGGATTAAAATTTATATAAATATTATAAAGAATTATATTATTTAAATATATATATATTATAAAATAAAAAGCAAAAAAACGCGGAAAACTTCTGTTTCCGTTAATCCGTAAAAATGTCAAAAATTAAAAAAAAATTAAATGAAAAATACTGATGTTTAAATGTGTTGTTCATATTAATTTTTCTCCCATATTTATATTATAAACAAATGTTATTAAATGTTGGATCTTTTTAAAATCAAATATACAGTTTGTTAATCTATAAACAGGCCTGTTGGGGGCGGGAGCATGGTTTCAGGAGTTGGATAGAGGGAGTTCGGTGGCCTTGGATAGTTTGGCCACTGTTTTCCAGTCTGAGGTGGTGGGCATCATTGAATGCTACCACCTTGTGGGGGAGTGGCTAGGAGAGTTTAAGGAAGTGCGGATCTTCTCGATAGTCAAGCCGCACTAAGGGCTTTGAGTAAGCCTTGGTGGAATTCGAAATTAGTGGGAGAATGTAGGAGAAGGCTTAACGCTTTGGCTCGGAGGGGTAAGGTGCATCTCTATTGGATACCCGGACATGCGGGTATAGAGGGCAATGAGAGGGCGGATCGGCTGGCCAGGGAGGGATCATCATTACCATTTTGTGGTCCTGAACCAGCCCTGGCCGTTACAAAGACGTTTCGCGACAAACAGATTAGACTTTGGGAGACGAGAGCTTTGGAGAAACGCTGGGGGGACACGCAGGGGTGCCTCCAAGCTAAAAGATTTATAAAGGCAAGCAAGCAGGGAATTTCGGAGTATCTCCTGTCTCTTAGTAGGACGGGTTTGAGAACCTTGGTAGGGATAGCGACTGGACACACTTGGGTGTCCAGTCACTTGTTTAACATAGGGAGGACGCGGAGTCCCATTTGTCAGAACTGTGATGACGGAGTTAGGGAAACGGTGTATCACTACTTATGTCAGTGTCCCCGTTTCGCTGGATCTAGGTTTCGTATATTTGGGAGGACACCACTCCCGCAGGATTGCCTGGGCGAGTTGGAGTTTAGGGATATCTTGGGATATTGTAGATTAACCGGCAAGTTACCGGGGGAGATTAATTAAGGGGTTACGGGAGGTATCGGGGGGATAAGAGCCACATAGGCTTGGGTCCCGCGCCATTAGGCACCCGAATATTATAATAATAATCTATAAACTAGTCGTGGAATGGTAATGAAATTTATTATTGAAGAATCAATTCCCTAATCTTGCCTAAAACTTTTCAAATAATCAGACCATGTTTAAACGAAAATATTATAATCTATTTTCAAAAAAAAAAAAAAAATTTCAAAGTTCCGGTAATCGGATTTTGATTACAAGTTATTAAAAGTTACGATATCTTTAATGGGCATAATTAAATATAATATCAATTTTGGACTTCCTGTGTTTTTTTTGTATTTTTTAATTTTTTTTGTAATATTTAATTCATAAACAACATTCACTAAACATATATATAATGCAAACCACTTCTTTTTTTTTTTTTTTTTTACTTTCTCTTACTCCTAGTAAGAGGAAGTATTGTAATCGTGTCAAATTTCCGATATCGTGTTTTCACCGGAAATATCCGTTTTGAGGTCCTCTGAGTCCAAAAAAAGTGGTTTATAGCAAATTGTGTGTGTGTGTGTGTGTGTGTGTGTATGTGTGTATGTATGTATGTGAACAGCATAGCTCAAAAACGAAAAACCGTAGAATGTTGAAACTTGATATTCCATTTAAGGTATCCCCATGGAATCTGAACAGTACGTTATCTATCAAAATTCCTCAACCGGAATTAATCACTTTACTAGTTATTTTTTTTTTTTTTCATTTTTTTTATGATTTTCTCAAAAATGGTTCTGAGTGATATTCTTTAAACTTGGTATATCAACTTCACATACAAAGAGCTACAACTTTTAATTGAAACATTTCTCCGGGAAAATTCATTTAAGGGCACTTTTTTGGGAAGAGGTGGGGTTAGATTTTCCTCTGAAAGTGCTATTACAGTTTACTATTCAATTCTGCCATCTAAATAATATTAATTAGAATTAAATATGTTGTTGAAATTCCAAGTTTGAAGAAAATCAGATGACCGGAAGTGCGTTTTTACTGAAAAGTATTTTTCAGTTTTCTGATATTTTCAAGATCGACAATTTTCTTTAAAATATGAATGTGAACTACACACATATAAACAGTCACAATTTTTATTTGAAACATTTCTCCTGGTGAAGTCTTTTAATGGGGCTTTTGGGGGTGAGGTTATGTTTTTCTCTAACGTGCTATTATAGTTGATTATACAATTCTATTATCAAAACAAACTTAATTAGAAATAAATAGATGGCCAAAATTTCGTGTTTCAAGAAAATTAGTAAACCGGAAGTGCTCTTTTACTGAACAGTTTTTTTTTCACTTTTCGACGAATTTCATTAAATTTGGTGCACAAACTAAAGAATTTGTCAATTCAATTTGGAGAACTGGAGTAAGAGGAAGTTGTGTGAGTGTTTCATACCAGATTTTTCTCTTACTCAGAGCACTTCAAAACATTTGTATATCCGGTGGAAACTTAACTACGTAAATTTGACACAAAACTACTTTCTTACAAGAGAAAATGAAAATTAATAAAATTAATATTTGAAGTTTCTAGAAACAAGAACCCGGATTGGGGGGGAAAAAAAATGGGTATAAGTCAGTACTTATTTTGTTTCAAATGAGATAATGAATTATTACCTACAATTTTCCTTGTCACATAAACTATGACTAATCACATGCACCTTATTTGTGTATTTGACATGGCTTGCATATATGTTATGTCACACAGATTCTTAATAAGATCTGAAAAATCTTGTTCCATTAGTGTATGATATGATAGCAAAAACATATCGTCCAAAACATATTCATTAATTCATAAAATCGTTAATTCGTCTGAAATGTGTTTGGTATGTTGTATGTTTGTAGTAGCACGAGTGGTTTAGTAAAAGGGCTTGTAAGTATATATGTTTATGAGAGAGTGAAGTATTAGAAAATAATCAAGAAATCACCACTGTTTTTTAAAATGAATATATTTTCTAAGTGAATTTAAATAGTTTTATAATATCCCAGCGATTATATGTAAATCAATTATTTATCTAGATTAAATGCTAAACTCTTATGTTATAACTTATAACTGGCACGGTCCTGATGTGTTCTCCTCGGTGTCTACAACAAAACTCACTTGAAGGAATATCTTCTAATTGTTCGTTCAATTCCTGCCCTGTGAGAAGAAGGGGTAGTACAATGCTATCAATGTTCATGAACTTTTCCAATAACTGTACTCTTCTACCTGTGTGACCTTTTTTGCAAACGAGCTTGCATTTTCTCATAATTTTGATTATTTTCTTTAAATAAACTAGATATCATTTCTGGCATCCATCACATTATCCCACCTCCTGGAGAAATTTTTCGGCTTTCTGCGTATCATAAAATATTTTCGCAGACCGTGAGAGCCTAAGTGCTAGTATTTCTAATTTTGCAGCGTCGTCCCAGCCAGAAAGGCTAGCACAATGGCTAAATTTGGTCTAGGAAATCTGAAACACTGGCTGAATTTTCGCCATCGAAGATGGGGAAACTATTAATTAGTTGTAAATTTCTTAAGGGGCTAGCAGGTTGATTGTTAGAGGTGGCTGGAGGATTTGCTAATTGCTGCTGAGCAAGTAAATATTCTACAGCAGCGTCGATGCCCCATAACTTGTCCATTAATCTTATACATTTTGGAAACAAGAGAATTACTACCTTGGGAAAGATTATATTTTTCAAGGTGTCTGCTAACAATAAATATATTCTATTAAAATAATAACTACAAGTTATTTGCAAAGATATTATAAACTTATTAATATATTGTGAAACTGCCACTGATTTTTAGAGAGCGATTCCTGAAGCAAATGTTCTGGCTTTGAAAGCAGAATGCAGACTGTCCGAAGGAATGCCTTCCTTTACAAAACAGTTGGCCAAGTGGCATTGTATTAATTTAACGGATTCTAGTGCCTTTGTTTCTTTAATTGCAATGACCTTATATTATAGTAACTGACTCTAAATACACACTTTTTGAAGGTAAATTCACTATTTATTTTCCAAAACTACTTCACTTAAATATTGTCAAAATTCACTAACTATTTTTCGAAACTATTATTTTTGCTGTGGTGGTTGGTTCCGCAGAGCTGGAAAGCATCAGAGACATTTTCCGTGGTAGCCTGCTTCATTTTGTGGTCATCGACCGGTTTCGGGCGTTCGCCCATCTTCAGGATGCGTTTTTCAGACAGTGTGCCAACACAGACTCGTACAGAGACTTATTTTTCACACTAACTGAGGTGTATTTTTAAAACGCATCCTGACTGAGGTCTAAAAAACACATCCTGAAGATTTTTCACACTAACTGAGGTCTGAAAAACGCATCCTGAAGATGGGCGAACGCCCGAAAGCGGTCGATGACCACAAAATGAAGCAGGCTACACGGTAAATGTCTCTGATATTATTTTTGCATTTCTTTCTTCCACTACACATCTAAAGTGGCAAAGATCAGTTAAATTTTCGTGTTTTTTTTGTTCAAGCTCCTATATTCAGACGGATTTTGAGTCTATAATACCCAGGGCCGTATCAAGACCAAGTGATGCTATCAGGTTGAAAGATAGACCACAAGTTCATAATAAAATCTTCTTGTAAAAAAGAAATTAAATGGAAAGGAAAAATATAACGGCCATTGGAATTATCTCCTTGGTAGCAAACGTTAGCCAGTCTTAATCACTTCTTTGAAAAGATTTTTACCTACTTCTTTACAACGTCATCAAATACCACGTTGTGTACTTTTTTTTTTTATGTTTCTCTCCTAGAATGATGTACAAGTGCAAAAAAGTGTAAAACTAGCGGAAAAGTTATTTCTTAGTTCGTAAAAAGCCTGAATTTTTAAAGTGATAAAAATTGTTAGAAGAGTTAAATAATAACTGGAGATCATTTGGTAAGACGAGTGGTCTAAGAATATTTCAACGAATGAAAAACTATTTGTAGGAAGAGAAAGATGGGAAGATGTGGTAGATAGATAGAGTGGAATGGATATTGAGGAACGGGGAGAAACCAAGCTTTAAAACAAAACACCCACAACTAAGAATGGCAGAGAGTTGAGGTTATAGCAAAGCTAATGACACGACAGACTAACAGACTAGCAACTCTTGATGGCCCATCATTATACAAATTGTCAACCTGTGGATAATGATTTAGATATCTCATCACACTTTTCTCCTACTTCTTGGATCATGTATCTAAATAATATCAACCGGAAGAAAGAAGTAGGTCATTCTACCAACATTGGATTATTCTGCTAGATTATTATTATTTTTTTTTTAATTGTTTCTTTTATCAATGATTCTAGCAAGTATTCATCAAGAAGATTCAATATTAACTAATCTCCCTGGAACTGTTGCTGACAAGTTTGATTCCTGACCTGTAAAAGTGCTTTTGATACAAAATTTTGTTGAGACAATTGATTGCTTATTATTAGTAGTTGCTTGAATAACACTGCGAATTGTGGATAGATCACAGCAAGCTCTTGAATCAGAGATATTTTCCATGAAACCCTGCTTCTTTTTGTAGTCATCGACCGATTTCGGGCGTTCGCCCATCATCAGGATGTTTTTGTCAAAACAGTGTGATAATATAGACATACGAGCATTTTTAGTTGATACCACTCAAGTTGATACCCTTTAGTTGGGTATATCAACTAAATTTGCTTTGCTCAAATCTATGTTATCACACTGTTTTGACAAAAACATCCTCATGATGGGCGAACGCCCCTAACCGGTCGATGACCTCCCCACCGAAACAAGATATCACGGAAAATATGATCTCTGATGCTTTCCAGCTCTGTGGAATCAACCGCAACAGCTCTTGAATGCTTGATTGGCTCATTTCTTCTTTGCAGATTGATATATTTCTTTCAAGTGTTGGTTTAGGTCTTCAAATGTTGCTCTAAAGGTTAACTTTACAAGGTTTGTCTTTAGACTTGCTAACGTTCTCAGATTGCCGGGCTTTTATAAGATTTCTTCTTGCTCTTGGAGTAAGCTATCAAGAGGGAAGTTTGGCTCTTAAGTTTCGTCTATACAGTGCATTGGGCATGACAGATTTGGGTAGGTTGGGAGTTACATATATCGCTTATTACGGCTTGCATCAGAATATAGAGTTTCCAGAGCCTGATAGCAATTTAGGCTAATGATAGAATTTCCTTAACAGAGAACTGCCCATTCCATTGCAAAATTTACTAATGTATTTAAACATATGTAAATTTAATACCTTGATCTGTAATCGATACCCGTACTACTCTAATAGCGAGTGAGTTTAACCCGCTTATACCTTCTTAAGCTATGGAGAGCTACTTAGGATTGGATGCATTTAATTTTGTAAAACTGATACTTGCTTCAGAACATTTACATATTCTGATGTTGGCTGAACGTTAAGTCAGAGGGTTTTTAATAACATTGATTAATAGAGATTAATAAAGTTTAGCAATAAAAATGATGGCGACATCCAAAGGAGGGGTAATTTATCAATTTCTAACCTGGTTCTGGCCGTTTACTAGCAGCAAACTTCAAGCCATAGTTTCGCCAGATTGTATTCCTCATTCTTAGTGGCAGTACATGAATCGTTTAATATGAAACTAAGAGCAGTATTCAAGAGAAGGAGAGATGTGCTTATATGGTGGTAGTCTGGAGTGTTTTATTTTGTGATATACGATGATATTAGGTCGATACTGATATTCCAGTTATAATGGTAGCCATCATTGGACCATTCAAGAAAGATTATAATGGAGTTGTTGAGGAGAGAAATTAGGTTTGATTAAATGAACGAGATATGAAGACACGAATATAATGTAGCTAAGTTTTCACTAACTGCACTGGACTTTATGATGAAAATGATAGAATGAATGGTGTGAGTAAAGATATGACACGATGCGATGTACAGTTGTATGGTTGTATCTGATAGATCCATTAGATAGATTCCCACTGGCTTATATACACAGGTTCTTCCACTCTAGCCTGCCTAAGTCAGAGAGTAGTATCTGTTAACCAGAGAGGGTCTCTCTTCTCTCTGCTGTGGTTGCATTATCTTTGCGGTACCATTACAAAGATGGAATTGGTGAAATTGGTGACAATAACAGGATTAGGTGAAAAAAATGAAAATTTCAAGGATTGTACAGTCAAGATAGACAATGTTTCATAAAAATATGGAAAGGTTGAGCTGGGGGGCTTAAATTGCCAAAAGAATTATTTCTAATGTTTGTCAAATTTTATAGCTTGTAATCATTTATTTAAACTTTATTTTATATATCCTTTTGCGCTAATACATTATTATTAAAAACAAAGGCTTGATGTAAACCAAAAAAAAAGTTTAAACGTGGATAAGTGGGAGACAAGGAATATCGGATGACGCCGCCTAAATAAACATTAATTAATAAAAATAAGTTAAATGAAGCTATAATATATTTTATAGCAATAGTAACTAAAATAATGACAATTGTAAAAATAAATGAGATCCCACCTAATAAAAAATAAAAAAAAATCTGGTGTGAAACACTCACACAACTTTCTCTTACTCCAGTTCTAAAAAAAAGGGAATTAAAAGGAAAAATTATCGTACTATTGTTTGAAATATTCTGCAATGAATATATTTTTTAGCATTTTATGATTAGTTATTACACAAATATAAATACAATACTTCCTCTTACTAGGAGTAAGAGAAAGTAAAAACGGAGTCCGTCGAAATATATTGAAAACTGGAAAAAACTGATCAGTAAAAGCGCACTTACGGTTTACTAATTTTTTTGAAACTCGGAATTTGGGTCATATATTAATTTCTAGTTATTTCAATTTGGATGACAGAATTGTATAATCAACTGTGATAGCATTTTAAAGAAAAACATAACCCCCTCCCCCAAAAGTCCCCTT
Organism: Triatoma infestans; assembly: GCA_011037195.1. NCBI lineage: Eukaryota > Metazoa > Arthropoda > Insecta > Hemiptera > Reduviidae > Triatoma > Triatoma infestans. The sequence continues at coordinate 115,755 of JAAEAF010010857.1, read as the reverse complement.
AAATGAATTTATCAGGGGAAAAGTTTCAAATAAAAGTTGTAGCTCTTTATATGTATAGTTAACAACGCTGGTTTAAAGAAAATCGTTGGAGCCATTTTCGAGAAAATACCAGAAAACTGAAAATTATATTTCAGTAAAAACGCACTTCCGGTTATCTATTTTTTTTCAAACTCGGAATTTCAACAACATATTTAATTCTAATTAACATTATTTAGATGACAGAATTGTCTAATATACTGAAACAGCAGTTAAGATGAAAACCTAACCCCACCCCTCCCCCAGAAGTGCCCTTAAATGAATTTTCCTGGAGAAATGTTTCAAATAAAAGTTGTAGCTCTTTGTATGTGTAGTTGATATAACAAGTTTAAAGAAAATCTTCGGAGCCATTTTTGAGAAAATTGCAAAAACGTAAAAAAAACAACTAGCAAAGTGGTACTTCCGGTTGAGGAATATTGACACATAACGCACCGTCAGATCCCATGGTGATACCTAAACGTAATATCAAGTTTGAACTTTCTACGATTTTTCGTTTTTTAGCTATGCTGTTCAATACATTACACACACACAAACACACACACACAGACACATTCGCTAAAAACCACTTTTTTGGACTCAGGGGACCTCAAAAACGGATATTTCCGGTGAAAACTCGATATCGAAATTTGACACGATTACAATACTTCCTCTTACTAGGAGTAAGAGAAAGTAAAAATATGTCCAAACATGTTCATCAACTCTTAGAGTATGTCTACCACATATAGCGTTGCCACGTGGCTCATTTTCTAAACCTATTTACTGGTACTTATAATAATATTATTTAGTAGCAAAATTATACCCTATTTCACATTAGAAAATAATTCAACATATAATAAAGATATATAAGTATAATCTTTGTATGTAATGTCTAATCTCTATAATGTATGTATTGCTATATAAATAGCACAAAGTAGATAAAATACGAAATGGATAATATTATATTTAAGAATATTATTTTATTTATGTTTTTTTTTGTTTTTTTTTAATGTTATTTAGAATTTAATGGAAATATGGCAGCAGTTACGCAATAGTATATTACTTTCTCTTACTCCTAGTAAAAGGAAGTATTGTAATCGTGTTAAATTTTCGATATCGAGTTTTCACCGGAAATATCCGTATTGAGGTCTCCTGAGTCCCAAAAAGTGGTTTTTAGCAAATGGTGGTGGTTATATGACAGCATAGCTCAAAAACGAAAAATCATAAACGGGTTCAAACTTAATATTCCGTTTAGATAACACCATGGGATCAGACAGTACGTACTGTCAATAATTCCACAACCGGAAGTACCACTTTACTAGTTGTTTTTTTTTTTACTTTTTTGCAATTTCTCAAAAAATGGTTCACCCGACGATTTTTTAAACTTGTAATCAACACACATACAAAGAGCTACAACTTTTATTTGAAACATTTCTCCAGGAAAATGCATTTAAGGGCACTTTTGGGGGAGGGGTAGGGTTAGGTTTCATCTAAAGTGCTATTTCAGTATTATTAGACAATTCTGTCATCTAAATAATGTTAATTAGAATTAAATATGTTGTTGAAATTTTGAGTGTGAAAAAATCGGATAACCGGAAGTGCGTTTACTTTACCACTTTACTAAATGATTTATTTTCTTTTTCGCAATTTTTTCAAAAATGGCTCCGACGATTTTTCTTGAAACTTCGTATATAAACTAAACATACAAAGATCTACAACTTTTATTTGAAACATTTTTCTGGGAAAATTCATTTAAAGGCACTTTTAAAGGAGGAATGGGGTTATATTTCTGTAAAGTGCTATCACGGTTAATTATACAATTCTATCATCCAAACAAAAATTAATTAGAAATAAATAGATGGCCAAAATTACGAGTTTTAAGAAATTCATTAAACAGGAAGTGGTGGTTTTACTGAACAGTTTTCAACGGATTTCGTTAAATTTGGTAGAAAAAACTATAAAATTTGTCAATTATAATTTTGAGAACTGGAGTAAGAGAAAGTTGTGTGAGTGTTTCACACCAGATTTTTTTATTTATTTTTTAATGTTATTTAGAATTTAATGGAAATATGGCAACAGTTACGCAATAGTATTTTATTAAGAGATACAGATGGCACATACTTTTTTTTATGATTTTTTTGCAAGTTTGTAATTAATAATATCAAAATTAATGAGTTGTGGAGTTCATAAAAGAAATCATCATTTCTAGTGAATCATTAGTTTATAGGCTATAATATACATGTTTATTACGCTTTTATATTGGTAGAGCGCACTGTAATTATATAGTTTTAATATAGAAAATTTTTATGTTTCTTGCACTACAGTATGTTGTTTTTATAATACTCCAGGTGCACTAAAAGACAAAACTAAACATTAATACAAGACAGAATCAAACAACAAAATATTTTTATAAAAAAAAAATAAAGGAAATTCGTGGACAAACAAACAAACAAAATTGGTGTGACACGTTCATAACGTTCAGCTCACGTTCTCTTACTCAAATTGATACAATTTAATAAAAAAAGGTCAATAAATTTTCATTCCAATTTTAATGTTTACAAGTTGGGTACAGCTATAACTAAATCTGATGTGAAACACTCACACAACTTTCTCTTACGCCACTTCTCAAAATTATAATTGACAAATTTTAGAGTTTGTGTACCAAATTTTATGAAATTCGTCGAAAACTGAAAAAAATTGTACAGTAAAAGCGCACTTCCGGTTTACTGATTTTCGTGAAACTCGGAATTTTATCGCAATCTATTTATTTCTAATTAATTTTTTTGTTTGGATGGTAGAATTGTAGATTGCACTTTATAGCAAAATATAACCCCACCAGTCCCGTAAAAGTGCCCTTAAATGAATTTTCTCAGAGAAATGTTTTAAATAAAAGTTGAAGATCATTGTATTTTAGTTTATATATGAAGTTTCAAGAAAATCGTCCGAGCTATTTTTGAGAAAATCGCGAAAAAGTGAAAAAAAAAATCATTTAATAAAGTGGTAAAGTAAACGCACTTCCGGTTATCCGATTTTGTTCAAACTCGGAATTTCAACAACATATTCAATTTTAATTAACACTGTTTAGATGACAGAATTGTCTAATAAACTGAAATAACACTTTAGAGGGAAACCTAACTCCATCCCTCCACCAAAAGTGCCCTTAAATGGATTTTCCCAGAGAAATGTTTCAAATAAAAGTTGTAGCTCTTTGTATGTGTAGCTGACTCGCTAAGCTTGAAGAGAATAGTCCGAGCCGTTTTTGAGAAAAACGCAAAAAAGTAAAAAAAAAAAACTACTAGGAATTTTTACAGATAATGTACAGCCTGATTCCATGGTGATACCTAAACGTTTTTGAGCTATGCCCAGGGAACCTCAAAACGAATATTTCCGTTGAAAACTCGATATAGGAAATTTGTCACGATTACAATACTTCCTCTTACTAGGAGTAAAAGAAAGTAAAAAGCTGGTAGGGATTACATACTTAGATTAGATGTTATAAGGGACTATTGCATTGCGATATAAAAGATCTATTGTGCCCCCTCTCGCGGAGCCTTCTCAGTGCACTGCCGGCTTCCAAGCAGTGTTCACTGGCTGTAGGCAATACTACTCATAACTGGACTGTGAGCTGTGGAGGCTCCTAGGAAGAGAAACATCTAAGGCCAGCATGCTGGATTCGAACCCGAGTCCTCTGCGTTCCTAGTCCAGCGCGCTATCACTAAGCTAATCACTTCCTTCTCTCTTCGCTTATTATGGGGTGGAGACCACAGATTGTGTATTGTGTTTGTCCTTGTCTGTAAAGGGTAGAGTAAATGTAATTAAACTGTATTCTGTACTGTTCTGACGGAGTTCATGAAATTCTGAGCTGTGGTAACCCGTGAGGTTAATATCCACCAAGTAACTGCATGCAACAGACACTCCTTGCGGGCTAGGGATTGTATTATATATACCTGATTGGGACCTGTTAGAGATCCTCAAAAACCTCCATTAAATCATTTTTTTTTTTTGAAAAATATTTCAAATAAAAGTAATACGTTTTCAATCTGTGCAGTCTAAAGTTTTGAAATTTAAAGGAAATCGTTGCAACCATTTTCGAGATAACTCCAAAAAAAAAACTTGAAAATCTACTCCCGTATAATCGCACTTCTAGTTAACTGATTTCCTTCAAATTTGAAATTCTATCAATGCTCCTAATGCATATTAATATTACGTATATATTAAAACCGTAGATTATACTGATGTGGTACTTTAGAGGATATTATAACGCTAATGTTCCCCACTGAATCCCCCCAAAATTAAATTTCTGGGGAAAATGTTACAAAAAATAAAGGTAAATGGTCAAACCTTTTAGTATTAAATTCATTTTGAAAACAAAATTACGTCATGTTCAAGCCATAACCTTTGACCTTATATATATATATATATATATATATATAATGTAATTGAATATGTAATTAACCTTTTAAGATAGTACGATAGTAAATTGCAATCCATTAACTAAAAAATTCAATTTCTTTTCGTGAACAGGAAGTGGAAGATTAAGTTCTACTAATGTAATACACAATGTTATCCCCAGTAATTATATACATTATGTGTTAACAATTTTTCATTTTGTCCTTGAATAAGATAGTCAAAATTGAATATTATATATATCATCTATGTATTAAGATTAAATTCGAGTGATGTGATAAGTTAAATTGAGTGCAATTTAAAATTTTGATATTATGTGAATAATAATAGTTATCGCCAAAAAATGTCAGATTTACTAAATAAATACCTCTAACTTAGCGGTTCCCAAACTTTGGGGCTCGCCAATACTTTACAAGGAAGCAGTCAAATAAATGAACAAGACAAGGCATTAGATATATTGTTTTTATTAATTTAAAATATAATTAAAACGAAAGCATTAAAAGAAAACATTTCTAGGACATAGATCTAATGACTAATATATATGTCTATTCTGAAGTACACAGCCTGTTATATTTGTAATGTTATTGGTGTGATGTGATGTTTGTGGTAGTATGTGGCGTGAGCGGTTTAGTAAAGGGCTTGTGTGTATGTTCAAAGAGAAGAGAAGTAATGAAATATTTAAGAAAACACTGGTAGGATTAAATTAAATATATTATCATTAAAGAAATTTAAATGCTTTTCAATAACATAGTAATGATGTTTATAAATAAATTATTTATATAGATTAAGAGCAAAGCTCTTATGTTTTAACTTATAACCGGCAATGATGTCTACTCGTAGAATATCTAGTTCAAACTGTCGAAAGAATGCCTTCTCTTGTTAGTACAAATCTTCCCCTGAGAGAAGGGGTGAAAAGACAAAGCTACCAAAGTTCTGTGAACTCTAAAAGAGGTCCTTTGAACTATTTCTGTAACTGTAGTCTTCTACCTGTGTGTATCCTTTTTTTGCCAGCGAATGTGCATTTTTCTCTCAAATAAAATAGATATAATTTCTATAATTCTGGCATCCACCACATATTCAAGATTGTCACTATGTGAGCTCCCTTTCTATTTGAAGTTTGTTTCTATATTTACTTTTTAAAACAGCTGCAGTAGAAAAATCAATTTCGCAAAGGTAAATATTGAGATTAAATTCGCGTTTATTTTGTTATATTTATCTCATTTTTTATCTTATATTATATAGGGGGCGCAAAATTATTCCAGGTAAAAAAGGTGGTCGCGAAATACAGAAGATTGAGAACTCCTGCGCTAACCGGTGGTTCCAAAACTTCCCTTTTCTTTAACACCCAAATGCAAATGCAACTATGTGAAATTTTGCGCCTTGGTTTTTGTCCAAGAATGATTACAAATTCATTGGATAACACGATCTTTTCACGCATTCTTATACAGATAAATTTGGTTATTCTTATACGGATAAATAGTATATCAATTACTATTTTATGCGAAAATCATGCATCCACTAATTCATGAACGTTTTGTAACTAACTCCACTTTATTTCTCATTCTCTCACTTTCTTTAAACAGCTGATAACTGAATGAAAGTCTGGTTTTGTTTGATTTTAATAATGCATTTGTCTATCTCATTTCCAATTTATTATTAACAAAGTTGAAAGTTCTTGGTTTATCTGCACATTCAAATAAAATGGTGTGAAGCTTTCTTTGAAAATAGACAGCAGCAAGTAGTTATCGGTAATATGGCTTCTAGCTAGCAGAGATTTAGTGCTGCAGTTCCCCAAGGATGAGTACTTAGTCCTTTAATATTCGCTATTTATATAAGCGATATCGATCTAGTGATCACTAACTGTAAATATTTGATGAATGCTGATGTTTTACATCATTGTGTTACATGATGTTTCTTTAATATTTTCTTGGGAGGAAAGAAATTGTTTAAAGTTGAATATTTCTTAAACTGAGGCATTAGCGGTTGGGAAACTTGAGATTCATTTACAATTTCTATAATTCACTAGAGTTTAATGGAGTATCTCATTCCCTATAGGTGCCATTCTTACCTATACGCTTTCTTGGACTGTCCATATACAAAAGATTTCTAACAGAATTTACTAAACCCTTCGTCAGATTGTGCTATCTACAGATTTTCTTAAACTACTCATTTCAACACCTGTGTTTCCTGATCTAATTTATTGCTTTTTGGTTTATAGGGACCTCACTGGTGAACTGAATTCTAAACTTCAAAGTGCCCTCAGTTCATATATTAGATTTATTTTTTCATCTTCTACCTCGTTGTACGTTGAATTCTGAAAAAGTCCTCTCAGTTGGTTGTTTGATTTCAGGACTTGTTGTTTAATTTCTCTTACCACTAGAGGCAGCCTTTAGAGATTGGTTTTAAAGATGAATCCCATTCACCAATATATTGTAGTGGTCCGTAACGTAGGATGTAATACTATTCTCCATTATACTATTTTCAAAGGGGTCCAACGAAACTTTTATATATGTTGATGCAATATCGCTTCGATTGTAGTCAGAGAAAGGACTTTCTCATTTCTTGCAATACCTACATGGCTGGGAAGCCATTATATCTTAATATTATATCTCTTTCTCCCCAGCTGAACCTAGTTTTCTCCAGCTGGTAAAAACCAAACCACTTTCCATTGGCGAATTGCTGCAAAAATCTATTAATAGCAGCCTGAGAATCGAATAAGAAAACTGTATTATAGATCACTTTCCGTTGCAGCTGCCAAAATTATTGCAATCTGCCTCACAAAATTGCTACCCCCATAATAGCCAACAGCCTCAAATATTTCCTCAAATAAGCTAAAAAATTAGTTGGCTGGGGCCAAAGAAGAAACTTTTTATTTTTTTAAAAAAGTTTATTCGACGTTTCGGACACTTTTGGTGTCCTTCCTCAGGAACTGTTAAGGAAGAATGGAAAGTTAAATGTTTTCATTTAAAAAAAAAAACATTTTTTAAATGTTTTCCTCAAATATTTTGTAAAAATAATTAGCCATCAGGTAAAAATTCATTTTCGAAGATTTGCCATGATCGCCATAATACCTTTTACTTTTAAGAGAGAGAGAGAGAGAGAGAGAGAGAGAGAGAGAGTAAAAATAATAATAATAAAACTTGTATTCTAAGATATAAAAGAAAAAAAAAAACTTGTATAACACATTGCGTGACAATTTAAGAAAGCAACAGTTAAATAACTCAAAAATAGTTTTCAGACATAATTACTATGGCCTAGACACCTAGAAAACTTTTATTATATTATGTTAATTGCGTTATATATATATTTTTTTAAATATTTATTATTATTATACATATTAGTTATAAAAAATCAGGGTTAACTAATACAAAATTTTATAAAAGATGATAATCTTTCTCTTAGTTTCCAAATTAAAATTATGCCTAAAATATTTAGGAATTCTCTTCTTTTTTTTAAAAAAAATATTGAACACTATAATTAATTAATAATAATATATTATTATTCTTAATATATTATTATTTTCATAAAATATGTATGGAACCTATATTTTGGTGACTTCCTGTGGTTGACAAAGGTGTTTAATAGCTGGTTCAAAGGAGGGTTATCCTTGGACATGTTGTCCAGAAATTTAAAGGTATTCAATTTGTGGCTGGACACAAAACTGAAATACTTTACCAGATTTTATATAAATATAAATACTTCTGAAGTATATTAAGTACAACAGAAGAAATACATTTAGATTAGATTTAGATTTAGATTACGTAAAGCCTATAAACTAGAAATACAAATAATAAGTGAGCAAAGTGATAAACTGATTGCTCCAAATTCCAAAGTCAATTATTTTATTTTATTTTTTATTCGTTAAAAGAAGATTAACTCAAAAAAGTAAAAAAAAAAAAAAAAGCCTATAGAATAAGATTGACAAAATATGTGTATATATTTGTGGTTTTGTTAGAGATAAACTTGTACATATAATTGCAGTTTACATGCTGGATAGTAGATTCATAATTGATTTTAAAACAAGCTGTAAAAAATCATTGCTATAATGACTCACCTTTTTACACTCTCTTACTTCTAGTGAGAGGAAGTACTGTAATCGTGTCAAATTTTCGATATTGATTTTTTCACTGGAAATACCCGTTTTGAGGTCCCCTGAGTCCAAAAAAGTGGTTTTTAGCAAATGATCTGTGTGTGTGTGTATGTATGTATGTATGTATGTATGTATGTATGTATGTGAACAGCATAGCTCAAAAACGAAAAATCGTAGAAAGTTCGAACTTAATAGTCCGTTTAGTTATCACCATGGGACCCGACAGTGGATCATCTGTCAAAATTCCTCAACCGGAAGTACCACTTAACTAGTTGGGTCTTTTTACATTTTTGCGATTTTCTCAAAAATGGCTCAAAGATTTTTTTTCAAACTTGGCATACCAACTACACATATTAACAACTACAACTTTTATTTTAAACATTTCTCCGGGAAAATTCATTTAAGGGCACTTCTGGAGGAGGAGAGGTGGGGTTAGATTTTCATCTAAAGTGCTATTTCAGTTTATTAGACAATTCTGCCATCTAAATAATGTTAATTAGAATTGAATATGTTTTTGAAATTCCGAGTTTGAAAAAAATTCGGATAACCGGAAATGCCCTTAAACTTTACCAGTTTATTAAATGATTTTTTTTTTCACTTTTTCGCGATTTTCCCCAAAAATGGCTCCAACGATTTTCTTGAAACTTCATATATAAACTAAACATGCAAAGATCTACATCATTTATTTGAAACATTTCTCTGGAAAAAATCATTTAAGGGCACTTTTACGGGGAGGGGATGGGGTTACAGCTTCCTCTAAAGTGCTATCATAGTTGATTATACAATTCTATATCAAAAAAAAAAAAAAAATTAATTAGAAATAAATAGATGCTCTAAATTCCGAGTTTCAAGAAAATTAATAAACCGGAAGTGCGCTTTTATACTGAACAGTTTTTTCAGATTTCGACGACTTTCGTTAAATTTGGTACACAAACTATAAAATATATCAATTATAATTTTGAGAACTGGAGTAAGAGAAAGTTGTGTGAGTGTTTCACACCAGATTTTTTTTTTTTTTATATATAACTGTTATAATTTTTATAACCATTTGTTATGAAGTGAAAATTATTACTTCCCTCTTTTTTTTTTTTTTTTTTTTTTTTTTTTTTTTTTTTTTTTTTTTTTTTTTTTTTTATACATATATATAATATCCATTTTATACTATTTAAATTTATTACTGGGAAAAATAATTTATCCTAATTTAATTATAAAGAACACAAAAAAATATCTAGTTACAAACAAGATTGACCGGTTGATAAGAAGAATGGAGTAACAAACATTACACCTTATTATCGTACAGTTATTACTTTTGATAATTAATTATTAAAAAACGAGTTTTCAAAAGTGTGTTACATGATTGTACATTAACAAAAAAAAAAAAAAAAGGAAAATACTCCATTTATAAAAAAAAAAAACAGTGTATCATGTGTGTGTGTGTGTGTGTGTGTGTGTGTGTGTGTGTATTTAGTGAACTGGTCTTTCTGTACGATATTTTTGTTCTGCTATTTTGGTTGTTTGTTAATCAAAACTTTCATTTATTAATGCGTTATTATATAAATTACCTGTATGTTACAGATTTAACCTATTTATTATGATTATTATTTTTTTTTTATATATATATTTATAATTAGATAATTTAAACCAAAATTATTTCATTTTTTATTTATTTTTATTTATTTTGTAAAATCTTCCATAAAAAGATTACTTTATTTATGAAAGATATATAAAAAAATCTAGCGGATCATTTATTAATTAAATAAATCTACGGAATTTATTGATTTATCCATGAGTTGCATCGTGTTAACAACACACCAGATGATTTTATCTTTACAAACTGACTGTAAAAACAATGATCAGCTGGCAGTAAAAAAAAAAAAAAAAATTAGTTTGGAATTCTAGTTATATTTTTAGTGTAGCTTAAATATTTTATAGCATATAGAAACATTCATTTTAATGAAGTTATATTCTAGAGAAAAGTTGGACGTTGAACATCAAAAAAAAAAAATAATTAACAAAATTTTTCAAATAAAAGTGATAAACATTTATGTGTGTAGACACTATACGAAGATAAAAGAAAATCGTTGGACCCAATAAAAAGTAGCTCTTCTGGTTGTTGGATTTCTCATGCACAATACACTCGTGTATTTCCGGTGAAAAACTTGATGTCGGAAATTAATACAAGATCGCGATAACTTTTTTATTCGTCCTAAGTAAGAGAAAGTAAAAAACAGTTCAGTATCATAATCTTTATTTAAACTCTAAATTATATCTTATCAACTATCATAAATGAACTTAGGTAACAATGTATGAATTGTATTAATTATATTTGTGGTGATGCCCGCAAGGGGTATCTGTTGAATGCAGTTACTTGACGACTAGCGACCCCCCCCGCGGGTTACCACAGCTCAGTACATTGTTCATATAGGGATTTTCAGGATAAGGCGAGAAACAATATGCAGGGAAAAAGGGGAAAAACCTGCACCTTTAAGAAAAATATTAAGAGAGGATGATGCTTGTAATGTATGGAGGGAACATAGGAGGATATTTCGTGGCAGAATGGATTGGGATGACAATCACTAGAGTGGAGAGGAATTTCAGAAGATGATTTTGGATGAAAGAGTATAAACTGGGGTTATTGACGATTTTACGTGAAGTAGGTCTCGGTGAGGCAGTCGCAAGTCTCAGGAATTTGTTCATCACGGTTACTGTTACTCGCCAGGCTCCAGGCGGAGGAAGTTTAAAAAAACATCAGTCTAATAATTACTTTGTTTGCAATAGCAAGAGAGAGAAGACAGACCCTCTCTGGTACTCTCTGAATTAAGCAGGCTAGAGTGGAAGAACGTGTGTATATAAGCCAGTGGGATCTATCTAGAGCTATCTATCAGATTCAACCATACTTCGCATCGTGTCATATCTCTACGCCCACCTTTTATTCTATCAGTTTCATTATAAAGTCCAGTGCAGTTTGTGTAAACTTATAGCTACATTATAACAGTGCCTTCATAACTCGTTTGATGATGTAATAGCAAGAGAGAGAAGACAGGCCCGAGAAAAGACAGACTCTCTCTGGTACTCTCTGACTTAAACAGGCTAGAGTGGGAAAACGTGTGTATATAAGCCAGTGGGAATCTATCTAGACAGAGCTATCTATCAGATTCAACCATACTTCGCATCGTGTCATATCTCTACTCCCACCTTCTATTCTATCAAAATCATTATAAAGTCCAGTGCAGTTAGTGTAAACTTATAGCTACATTATAACAGTGTCTTCGTGTCTCGTTCATTCAATCAAACCTAATTTCTCTCCACAACAACTCCATTGCAATCAGAACAGTACACAATACAGTCAAACTATATTTTACACTACCCTTTACAGACAAGGACAAACACAATACACAAACTGTGGTCTCCATGCCTAGTTAAGTGGCGTAAGCGAAGGGAGAAGGAAAGGGTTTAACTCAGTGGTACGTGCTGGACTTGAAACGCGGAGGTCCCGAGTTCGAATCCAGTATGCTACCCTTAGATTTTTTCTTCTTAGGAGCCTCTACAGCTCATAGTCCGTTGATGGGCAATGTTGTCTGTAGCTATTGAACACTTCTCTGAGGCCGACAGTGCACGGAGTAGGCTCCACGCAATAATCCCTCATAACATCTAACCTAAATATGTAATCCCTACCAGCTTTTTTTATGGCCGAACTCAACTTGTAAACATTACAATTTAAAAAAAAATTTATTGACATTTTTATTAAATTATATTAATTTGAGTAAAAAAGAAATTCATGTTAATGATCCACAACAATTTTGTTTGTTTGTTTGTTTGTCCATGATTTTCGTTTTTATCATCAAAATATTTTGTTGTTTTGATTCTGTCTCATAGTTGTGTCCTTTAGTGCACCTGGAGCGTTATAAAATCAACATACTGTAGTTTAGAAAACATAAAAATTTGTATATTAAAACTATATAATTACAGCGGCGCAATAACAATATAAAAAAGTAATAAACATATACATTATAGCCTATAAACTAATGATTCACTAGAAATCATTTCTTTTCTGAACTCCCCAACTCATTTATTGCGATATTATTAATTACAAACTTGCAATAAAAATCATTAAAAAAAAATCTGTGCAAACTGTATCTGGTTATAAAATACCATGCGTTATTAACTGTTTCCATATTTCCATTAAATTCTGATTAACATTTAAAAAAAAAACATAAATAACAATATATACTTAAATATATTTTATAATTATATTCCCACCCTTTACGTATCCACTTCTACACAGTACACTAATTAGGGTCGGAGACCCTAGTTAATTGATGAAAGCCAAGGGAGAAGGAAGGGATTGGCTCAGTGGTAGCGTGCTGGACTAGCAACACTGAGGTCGCGGGTTCGAATCCAGCATGCTGCACTTAGATTTTTTTTCTTCCTAGGAGCCCCTACATTTCAGTGACCGGTGATAGGCGGTGTTGTCTGTAGCTAGTGAACACTGCTTGGAGGCCAGCTGTGCATTGGAGAAAGCTCCGGGGGGGCACAATAGATCTTTCAGGTCGCACTGCAATAATCCCCTACTGCAAGCTACAATTTTGTGGTGATCAACAGATGTATTAAAATACTAATCCATGGCCTTTAATAGATATTTATCTGGGATGCAAAAACTAAATATGAAAGATAATATATATGTATATATATTTACTTATGCAAGATATATATGTATATATAAGTATCTTTGAAACATATCACAGTTATAGAATGTACGGCTCATTTGTGCCTTATTAAGAACTGAAAACTAAAAAAAAAAAATAAAAAATAAAAAATAAAAAAGAGAACTTTTATATTAAACTAATTTTAGCTGCTAATAAATATCTCTTAAAATCTCAAAATTTCATTTCGCGAATTACTTAATATCACTTAAGCCTTTTTCCCCTTCACTCAAATACTTTTTTTTTAAAAATAATAAAAAAAATTTGGTTGTTTTTTGTATAATTTCTTGATTCTATTCATAAAATTTCCGGTCTAGATATAAAACCGGATCTTAATCAGGTATCAAGTGCAATCCGGTAGAGCAGGTATGACAGGTTTTTTTTATTTTTTTAAAATTTTTTATTCTTAACATGACCAGAAATATTTTGGTTTATATGAGAGAAAGACTCTGAAACTTTTTTTAATATTGACATCTTGCATTAGTGTCAGTTTATTATATACAACGCCTTATTTAATGGTGTCATATGTATAATATATCATGGTATTTACCTATTCTATACAAACCTGTTTCAACTTAAGTTTGTTTAAATTATTCAGAAGCAAAATATTTCTGGTCTTCTAATAGGTAACTAACTAATAGATGACTAGCATAATTAGTATATAGTTCTTTACTATACAAGTTCATTTTTTATTATTTTTTTTAAATATATTTTTTAAAAAAATCTAGTGTAAAACAATTACAAAACGTTTTCTTATTGCAGTTGACAAAATTGTAATTGACAAATTTTATAGTTACTATACTAAATTTTATGAAATTCTTCAGTGGTTTTCTTATGGAGAAAATTACGAAAATTAAAACAAACTTCCGGTTCATTAATTTTTCTTGAAACTCCATATTTTAGTAATTTATTTTTTGTAAATAATTTTGTTTAAATGTTAGATTTGTATAATCAACTAAGATAACACATTAGAAGAAAACATAATAAATCCACCCCCTCTCACCAAAAAGTCTCCTTAAATGACCTTACCCCAAAAAAATGTTTCGAAAATAAAAGTTATAGCTCTTTGTATGTGCAGTTCACATATTTAGTTAAAAGAAAATCGTTGGAGCCACTTTAGAGAGAGAAAAACAGAGTAGAAAACCTGAAAAATACTTTTCTATCAAAACTCACTTTTGGCCATCCGATTTTTTTCAAACTCAGAATTTCGACAAGATATTTAGTTGTAATTAATATTATTTAGATGATAGAATTGTATAATAAACTGAAATAGCAACTTAAAAGGAAAAATCTAAACCCTCACCTTTCCTTTACATGAATTTTTGTCGGAGAAATGTTTCTAATTAATGTTGTAGCTCTTTGCATGTGTAGTTGATATATATCAAGTTTAAAGATAATTGTTGGCACCGTCTTCGTGAAAATCACAAAAAAGTCAAAATAAATCTTTCAGTAAAATGGTAATACCGATTGATGGATACCTCAAAGGCTTGTACGACCAGTATTACAACAGTAATACGTCTATCGTCCTGAATTAACGCGTTAACAACAGATTCGAGGAAGGAAGTTGCAACATCAACCATTCGACCACTTCGTTGCTTGTCACAAACTCTTACGCGGCCACTTTTAAACTGTTCCAACCATTTTGTAAACGTTCGAACGGTTCAAACAATTATTCCCGTACGCTCTCAACATTCTTTCGTGGATTTTACTACTTTTCAAGTAAACCTACCTCTGCAAGTAAAAATCTAATCATTGAACGAGATGCAATGCTCGAGCGGACTCACCATTGTTAACTGAATACATTTGAGGTTATGCTTACCAAATACTCTCTCAAACAGTTGATGAGAAACTAAGTACAAGGATGCCAATTTGACGCACTGAAACTATTGTATTGATTAAACAAACCATTTCTGAGCGACAGCGATTTGTCTCGTTACTTATTGAAAGACCCTTGTATTTGAACTGATGAAAACTCAATTTCGGAAAATCTGGCATGATCACAGTACTTCCTCTCAGTAATTAATTCAAAGAAAGTAAAAATATATAAAACAAAATCTGGTGTGAAACACTCACACAATATTCTCTTACTCCTGTTCTCAAAATTATAATTGACAATTACATAGTTTGTGTACCAAATTTAACGAAATTCGTCGAAAACTGAAAAAACTGTTTAGTAAAGGCGCACTTCCGGTTTACTAAATTTCTTAAAACTCGGAATTTTGGCCATATATTTAATTCTAATTAATTTCGTTTGGATTGTAGAATTGTATAATCAACTGTGATAGCACTTTATAGAAAAACATAACCCCACCCTTTCCCTAAAATTGCCCTTAAATGATTTTCCCAGAGAAATGTTTTAAATAAAAGGTGTAGATCTTTGACATATGTTTAGTTTATATAAGAAGTTTCAAGAAAATCGTCGGAGCTATTTTTGAGAAAATTGCGAAAAAGAGAATAAATCATTTAATAAAGTGGTAAAAAGTAAACGCACTTTCGGTTATTCGATTTTTTTGAAACTCGGAATTTCAGCAACATATTTAATTCTAATTAACATTATATAGATGACAGAATATTGTCTAATAAACTGAAATAGCACTTTAGATGGAAACCTAACCCCGCCCCTCACCCAAAAGTGCCCTTAAATGCATTTGTCCGGAGAAATGTTTCAAATAAAAGTTGTAGCTCTTTGTACATGTGGTTGATGTTCTAAGTTTAAAGTAAAACGTCGGTGCCATTTTTGAGAAAATCGCTAAAAAGTAAAAAATCCAACTAGTAAAGTGGTACTTCCGGTTGAGGAATTTTGACAGATAACGTACTGTCAGATCTCATGTTGATACCTAAACGGAATATCAAGTTTCAACTTTCTACGGCTTTTTGTTTTTGAGCTATGCTGTTCAAATACATAAAAACACACACACACAGACCATTTACTAAAAACCACTTTTTTGGACTCACGGGACCTCAAAACGGATATTTCCGGTGAAAACTCCATATCGAAAATTTGACATGATTACAATACTTCCTCTTACTTCCTAGTAAGAGAAAGTAAAAATGGGTAAATAAAAATAGTTTTTTTTTAAATATTTTACATCTGTGTTTATATGCTCTGTTATAATTTTAAGCTTTAAAGCAAGGGCCCGGCTCTAGGAAGCGCGTGACACCTCGCAACTAGTCTAGAAATTCTATACTACAATAGTTTTCTCTATTATATTATAATTTTTACAATTACACTTCATGAAGGAACAGAAAACGGTCATGCATTAAATGATAGATTCTTTTCCATTCTTCTCTCTTTCGAAAATAATAATAATTTTTTATTTTTACGAATATCATAAGTTAAAATTGAATAAAAACAATAATTTAATATCTTTATGAAATATATCGATAAAATATCTTGATGTTGGATGTCTTATGTGGCTTCGGTATTTGGAATATACACGAGATACGGTTTATTGTAATTAGTATGAATGTATCTGTGATTATTTTTACTGCGTTCCTTGTATAATAGTCGAAAGCGTGGGGCTCGCAGGTGTGTCTTTTGATATGTCTTGAGCCAGACACGGTATTATAGCATACAAAAAAAAAAAATGTTAAAAAATTCTATTTTTTTCTTTTCGATAAATCGGCTATAAATTGACATACGAAATTCGCAACAACAAACTTCGGAAATAAATGGGAAATCCTCATGCCATACCGCTAGGTCCGTTTTAAACTCTTAGTATGAGAGATATGCTATACAGGTGGTTAAATTTTGAATATATCACTTTATACAAAAGTTTTGTATAAATGATTCCACTTTTTAATTGCAACTCATACGCATAGAAAGTTTATCAACGCTTGCTAAAGATTACTGTATATACACAAAAACAGTCTATGAATCAAAGAAATGATATTTATTGTGGTTAGTTCCGCAGAGCTGGAAAGCATCAGAGATATTTTCGATAGTTGATATTTCTTTCAATCAACCTTTAAGCTAATCACTTATTTTATAAAGTATACCACGGGTTTTTTTGCTCATCCAAATTTTCAACTTTTTTACTTTTGTGTAATAAAATCTTCGGCGGAAAGAACTATTAAAATCATTCCACCATCTTACTTTCTAATTAGTACAAAGTATGGAATCCTTGATTACCAAGATGGGCAGGGAGATTCCCAACAATCATTTAGAAGAAAATGCTTGAATAACTGCAAGTATAATTACTGATGTGTTTTTTTTTTAAATTCAGTGATTTCTTCCTTGATAACCTCCTTCATTTTTGTGGTAATAAAACAAATCAAGAATTAAAAAAGATAGAATCTCAGACAAAAAGTAGCTGGCCATAATGGAAAGAATCTCTATTGCTTTCCAGCACTTCGGGGGTCACCATTCAATCCACGTATTATGAGTAATGGAAGTATCAATCATATCTATAATGTAGTTTATTAACCAAGCATGATTGCTTTACACGTCTCACACGACATTCTTTTAATGCTTTTCACAACTTCAGCCGGACAAATTTACCTGAAACTTCCACTTTTTAACAGTATATTTTATTTTCTTTAACAACAGGAAAATGAAGCAACCATATCCAGAAGTAAGCCCCTTTAAAGATAAACCCAGCTTATTCCATTACAATCAATTAACTCCGGCACATATTCCAAATAAAAGTGATAGCACTGAAGATGTGAAAATTTCTAAACACTGTTTATAGGTAATGATTGATACCATTTTCGAAAATATCATGAAAAGTTTAAAACAAAAAACAGCATTTTCAGTTTTTTGGCTATAACTATTTGGCCGAAAAATTTCGGATAAAATCCCATAGAAGCAGTTGAAATGGTGTGAGGATTGAGGGGTGGTAAAAATGATCATAGCCTCACACACCTGTATCTTTATACTTAAACCAAAACCTATGGCGGAACATTCCATAAAAGACCAAGGCTTGCCAGACGGCGATTAGATTGAGGGACGTGTGGCAAGCTCACCGTGGTTCTCTCGCCGTTTAGTTCTGACCTTCGCTACCTAGGACGCTACCAATTGTAGCTTCCCACTTTTTCTCACGATACTCGGTCAACCCGACTTTGCCCTCAAGGGAATCGAACGCTGAATTCTCGCTCTAAAGGCGAGTGCGCTAGCCAATAGACCAACGCATGAGAGCATTTTTATACATCAATTTATATTTTTAGATTTATACAACAATTTATATTATAGTTAGATCTCCTGCTTTTTTAACAATAGATTAGCTAGTTTAGATAGCTTGTTTGACAGAGTCACGCTTGTTTGACAGGATACACTTGATTATTTCTTAATAGTTGCTGCTTGATATTATATTTCTTGAGATTTGGATATAGAATTGTTTTTTTCCTGCAAGGATGTTTGAATATTGATTTCCAAGACTGATTCAAACTCAGGAATTTCTGAACTTCTTAAGATTTTTTTTTTTGCAGTTGAAGACAAGAGTTTGATAAGTAGCTTCAGGTTGCAACCCATAGGTGACTAAGAGGATAATGCGCAATGGGATGCTCTATAATGGGGTTGTTGAGGAGAGAAATTAGGTTTAATTAAATGAACGAGATATGCTGACACTAATATAATGTAGCTAAGTTTACACTATCTGCACTGGACTTTATAATGAAAAATGGTAGAATGATTGGTGAGAGTAGAGATATGACACAATGCGATGTATGGTTGAATCTGATAGATACTCTAGGTAGATTCCCACTGGCTAATATACACAGTTCTCCCACTCTAGCTTGCCTAAGTCAGAGAGTAGTCTCTGTTAACCAGAGAGGGCCTCTCTTCTCTCTGCTGTGGATGGATGCTATTACATCATCCAAACGCTGCCTCCAATATAATGGAGTTGTTGAGGAGAGAAATTAGGTTTAATTAAATGAACGAGATATGCTGACATTAATATAATGTAGCTAAGTTTAACACTAACTGCACTGGACTTTATAATGAAAAATGATAAAATGAATGGTGAGAGTAGAGATATGACACGATGCGACGACTGGTGTACAGTTGTATGGTTGTATATGATATATCCCTTTAGATAGATTCCCAGTGGCTTATATACACAGGTTCTACCACTCTAGCCTGCCTATGTCAGAGAGTAGTCTTTGTTAACTAGAGAGGGCCTCTCTTCTCTCTGCTGTAGATGGATGCTATTACATGCTTTATATGTGAACTGAAACGCAGAAGCGGTCGGCACCAACAACATGAAGCTGCCAACGCTTGCTGTTCTTCCTTAACAAAAAAAAAAGTTTAGTCCATTGTAAGAGTCATCCATCATACAGAATATCCAATCTGAAATTTCTTGAATAGGATAAGAAATGAGATGTGAGATAGAAAATGAATGTTGTCCAGAATGTTGGAGAAAAATAAATGAAGAAAATATTGACCTGGTAACGGCCACGTTAATTGGATGAATAGGATGACTAGTGACCTAGAAGCAGATTAGAATGGGTTCCTGAGTAGATAATGACAGCTGAGATTCTACTAGGCTGACCCAACTGGAGGAGGAGATATCAAGGACAAAAGGATATGGAGAACCTTAGCAGCTAGGAATCCATGGACCGTTTCCTAATTTGAAGTACTTTGCCCAATTTTATATCCTAAAATGAAACCAAACTTACTAATTTTATTTATTAACTTTTAAGGGGGGGGAGGCAGAGACTTCAAAAACCATTTTATAGTTTATATTTACCGTTATTATTTGAATTTTTGGAAAATATATAATGTAATTTATCTAAAATAAATACAAATAAATATAATATGTTTATTCTCAATTTATATTTAATACTAAAAAATAACATCCAAAGAATGATGTCGCATTATTATGGTAAGCATTATTGCTTGTACTTGGACCAAACTTGAAACTCTTATCTTGCTGATTTATTATGTTTCCGTTCTCTTTTAAATGATAAACGACCCAATGTATATTTCATTCTTTTATTTATCTTCATTTTTCATTCTTTACAATTTTTTTTTTTTTATCTTTTAATAGAACTGAACCTCTTTTTACCGCCCAGAAACAATCAACCATAACTTTGTATTTTTTTTTTTTTTTTTTTTGGGAGGGGTTTGGCATATCGACCTCGAAAACTAGCCAACAGGAGAGAATAAAAAAAAAACTTATACAAAAATATAAACTAATCTATTCGTGATATTCTACAATTATTAATTTCTATGATAATAAACGTGAGGATTTTAAAATGGGGATTTCTATATTTACCGTTTTCAATTTAATTTTTACTTCCTCTTCTCCTACTAGTAAGAGGAAGTATTGTAATTGTGTTAAATTTTCGATATCCAGTTTTCACCAGAAATATATCCGTTTTGAGGTCCCCTGAGTCCAAAAAAGTGGTTTTTAGCAAATGGTCTGTGTGTATGTGTGCGTGTGTGTGTGTATATGTGTATATGTGAACAGGATAGCTAAAATATCGAAAAACCGTAGAAAGTTGAAACTTGATATTCCGTTTAGGTATCACCATGGCATCTGACAGTTGGTCATCTGTCAAAATTACTCAACCGGAAGTACTAATTTACTTGTTTTTTGTTTTTTTTTACTTTTTTACTTTTTTTGCATTTATCTCAAAAAATGGCTCCAACCATTTTCTTCAAACTTGTTATGTCAATTACACATACAAAGAGCTTCAACTTTTATTTGAAACATTTCTCTGGGAAAATTCATTTAAGGGCAGTTATGGGGGAGGGAAGGGGTTAGGTTATATCGAAAGTGCTATTTCAATGTATTAAACAATTCTATCATCTAAATAATGTTAATTAGAATTAAATATTTTGTTGAAATTCCGAGTTTGAAAAAAAAAATAGGGTGACCGGAAGTGCGTCTACTTTACCACTTTACTAAATGATTTTTTCCCCCTTTTTCGCGATTTTCTCAAAAATGGCTCCGACGATTTTTCTTGAAACTTCGTATATAAACTAAACAACTTTTAGTATATAAAGATCTACAACTTTTATTTCAAACATTTCTCTAGGGAAATTCATTTAATGGGCCTTTTTTAGTGGAGTAGTGGGGTTATGTTTTTCACTAAAATGCTGTCATAGTTGATTATACAATTCTATCATTCAAAACAAAATTAATTAGAAATAAATGGATGGGCGAAATTCGGAGTTTCAAGGAAATTAGTTAACCGGAAGTGCGCTTTTACTGAACAGTTTTTTTTTTTTCAGTTTTCGTCGAAATTTCATTAAATTTGGCACGCAAACTATAAAATTTGTCAATTATAATTTTGAGAACTGGAGTAAGAGAAAGTTGTGCGAGTGTTTCACACCAGATTTTTTTATTTTATAAGTAATTTTAAGTATACGTAAGAGAAATTAAAAACTCGTATTTCTCCGGCCATATATCTATTTACCGTAATCCTGCTCTATTTGGAATTCTATTTGGCATAGAATACATCGCCTCTATTCTAGCCTACAAACTTTTAAGACAAATATATAAACTAAATTTTAATCTCGGGCTTTTTTTTTTTTAGGTAGAGTCACGTTTTTATATCTTTCTCTATGATAATACAATAATAAAAACCTATACTAGATCTAGCTATTTATGGTTTACAACCTATTAAACAAAAAATTAATAGTTTATACCAGTTCTACTTTTCAATTGACCTATATTATTACCAAGATGTTCTTATATCCTAGTTTATTTTAATAGTTAACTAGTTAAATTTAAAGAACGATCGTAAAAATATATAAGGTGTAATTTTCATAATTTATATTTTGAAAACGTAGTAAAAAGACAACACAAAAGGAAATGGAATACTTGGGGGTAATTGGCACACACACATTTTTTTTAGATCCTAGTTACTCTTGGCTATCCTTTGTCCATCCGCTACAACTTATTAATTTGTAGCCATATGATGATTGGTCTACTCTATTCCTTTTTCTTTTTTTGATCAACTTTTACTATTTGAGGTTCTTTAGTACATACACGAGGCATGTCCAGTAAGTAAGTGTACTGAATTTTTGTAGGTTACAAAAATTTTTATTTGAAGAAAAAAATTACGTGGTTACATTAGTACATATGTAAGCTATTCTTCGACATGGTCACTATTCCTCTCAATGCAGGTGGTGAACCGGGGTATTAATTTTTTTATGCCTTCCTCGAAGTAGTTTCCCGCCAACCCCTTCGTCCACTTCTCCACCTCCCCCTTCACCTCCTCGTCGATTAAAAACCTTTTTCCACTCATGTGCAGCTTCAGGGAGGTAAAGAGATAGTAATCTGAAGCTGCTAGATTAGGGGAATGCGCGGGATGGTTCAGGACATCCCATTTAAACGAGGCAAGCAGTGTGTCGTCTGGTATTGTCGTGCAGCAGGTAGACTCCCTTTGTCATCATGCCTCTCTTTTTGTTCTGAATCGCCCTCCGCAATTTTTTTAGGGTCTTACAGTATCTTGCAGAGTTGATGGTCTCCCCTTGAGGCATATATTCATTTAAAATTATGCCTTGACAGTCCCAAAACACGGGTGCCATGATTTTCTTGGCTGAAATTGTGGTTTTGAACTTTTTGGCGAAGGGTGAAGAGGTGTGACGCCACTGTTGAGACTGCCTTTTGGTTTCAGGTGTGTAGTGTGCAACCCAAGTTTCATCTCCAGTAATGATGGAGCGGAGAAATTCATCTCCATGGAGTTTGTAGCGTCTCAAAAACTCTTGCCCGACCTTGAATATTTCACACTTGGCGGGAGATTGGATTGACATTTTTCACGAAACGTATTGTCGCGTCGACAGTTCTCAACGTACTGACCTCGAACCGGTCTCGTTGCGGAGGGGAGGAATCAGGCTACACGACAGTGTAGCCAACATGTCGAAAACAAAATCCCTCCGGCCTTGAGAGCCTCAGTACACTTACTTTCTGGACATGTCTCGTATTTCTCTAAACTCTGAGATGTTAATTGAAACAACAGTAGTGGTTATGAACTTGGACTTGTATCCAAGAAGTAAGACTCGCTTATATGTGCCTCTGCCTCCATGATTACGGTAAATCAATTTTTACAGAAAAATGTTAAATTTATATGTATGCAGTTAGGATTTCAAATTCAAATGTGTGTGGTGGTCAGCATAACTCAAAAACGAAAAATCTTAGTGAGTTCAAACTTGGTATTTAGTTTAAGCGCTCTAGCATGGGACTTGACAGTAAAGTTTTTTCTTTTTTTTTATCAATCAACCGAATGTAACAATTAACTTAATAAATTTTTCAGTCTTTTTTTTTTACGATTTTCTCAAAAAATGGCACCAACGATATTTATTAAAAATGGTAATATTAATGTAATGGTACCGCAAAGATAATGCAACCACAGCAGAGAGAAGAGAGGCTCTCTCTGGTTAACAGAGACTACTCTCTGACTTAGGCAGGCTAGAGTGGGAGAACCTGTGTATATAAGCCAGTGGGAATCTATCTAGAGCAAATCTATCAGATACAACCATACAACTGTACACCGCAACGTGTCATATCATTACTCTCACCATTCATTCTATCATTTTCATGATAAAGTCCAGTGCAGTTAGTGTAAACTTAGCTACATTATATTAGTGTCTTCATATGTCGTTCATTTAATCAAACCTAATTTCTCTCTTCAACAACTCCATTATATTAACAACACATATTTAGAAGCTTTAACTTTTATTTGAAACATTTCTTCGGGTAGTTTTTCATTTAAGGGTACATTTGGTGCAATGATTAGGGCTTTCTTTATTCTCTTATGTGCTATTTCAGTTTATTATACAATTCTGTCAATTAAATAATATAAGTTAGAATTTTATGTACTGCCAAAATTCTTAGTTTGAATAAAATCGATTAATCGAAAGTGCGTTTTTATTAAACATTTCTTCCAGTTTTTTTTTTGCAATTTTCTTCATAAAAATCTGGTGTGAAACACTCACACAACTTTCTGTTACTCCAGTTCTCAAAATTATAATTGACAAAATTTTATAGTTTGTGTACCAAATTTAATGAAATTTGTCGAAAACTGAAAAAAACTGTTCAGTAAAAGCACACTTCCGGCTCTTACTAATTTTCTTTAAACTTGGAATTTAGGCCATCTATTTATTTCTAATTAATTTTGTTTGGATGATAGAATTGTATAATCAACTATGATACCACTTTATAGGAAGCTTTAAAAATCCACCTCTCCCTTAAAAGTGCCCTTAAATGAATTTTCCCAGAAAAATGTTTCAAATAAAAGATGTAGAACGTTCCATGTTTAGTTTAGATACGAAGTTTCAAGAAATTGGTCGGAGCAATTTTTGAGAAAATCGCGAAAAAGTGAAAAAAAAAAAAATCATTTAGTAAAGTGTTAAAACAAACGCACTTCCGGTTATCCAATTTTTTTTTTCAAACTTGGAATTTCAACAACATATTTAATTCTAAATAATATTATTTAGATGACAGAATTGTCTAAAAAAAACTGAAATTGAAGTTAAGATGAAAACCTAACCCCACCCTTCCCCCAGAAGGGGTGCCGTTAAATGAATTTTCCCGGAGAAATGTTTCAAATAAACGGTGTAGCTCTTTGTATGTGTAGTCGATATACTAGCAAGTTTAAAGAAAATCGTTGGGGGTCATTTTTGAGAAAATCGCAAAAACGTAAAAAAAAAAAAAAAAAAAAAACTAGTAAAGTTGTACTTCCGGTTGAGGAATTTTGACAGATAACGTAGAGTCAGATCCCATGGTGATACCCAAACTTAATATTAAGTTTCAAATTTTTACGGTTTTTCAGACACACACTCACAGAAACAGACCATTTGCTAAAAACCACTTTTTTTGGACTCGCGGGACCTCAAAACGGATATTTCCGGTGAAAACTCGATATCGAAAATTTGACACGATTACAATACTTCCTCTTACTAGGAGTAAGTAGCACAATAATAATTCAATCCCCTAATGGAGATTGAAGAGGAGATGGGCTCGCGATATACTATTGTCATGACACAGTGAAATAAGTCCCATGATAACGGAGTGTCACCACTGGGTGGCTTCTCCAATCTAAACTTCCTGTTACCGAATTAACTATCACCATATTTACTTGTTGTAACTATAGTTATTGTTGTAAATTTCAAAAAACAAAAAAAAATTATAATACAATTTATTGGTAATATTATTTATTAATATTTATAATAAATACAATATTATAATTTTTTAAAGAAATGTTAAAAATTAAAAAGGAAATTACCAACTTAAATATGCATGCAGCAAGGACAAGATTTGCTTAACAGATGCAATAAGTGGCGAATGTAATAAGTTCATTTTTAGTGAAAAATTAAAAGATAAAATTGTCAAAATTATTTTTAAATAATACAAATTATGAAATAAGTTAAAAATAGTTTAAAATAATTTGTTAAAAATGACTATAATAATAATAAGAGGGCACGCCATAATATGTGGAAGTGAGGGCCTGAAAATAGAAAAAAAGGTAACTATAAAAATGTAATGCATTCTTTTACTTTATTTTAGAATTGGTACATATTTGGCTTTCTCCTAGTAAATAATTGTCTACCGGCCAATCCTTCCATTTGAAAATTACTGTATTACATAACTACGTGTATGCTGTATAACTACTACTTAGTGGCATGTCAATCTGACTGACTGGACTATAGATCCTAACTGGACACACAAATTAATATTTCTCAGTTAATTTATTTATTACTAAATATTAAATAAAAATGTTTTTCTTGTTAGATGAAACATCAGGTTTAAGCAGAATCACAGCGTGGATTTAGAGACGCCCCTTATGCAACTTACATTACACCCCTTCATTTTCAAAATCATATTATATAGTTATTTTCATATCTGGGTATACCAATGTAAAGTCCATTAGACGTAAAGGTTTTTGGGAAATTTGATGAGTTGTAGGTATTTTTTTTTCTTTTTTTTTTTTCAGTAATTACAATTTCTGTAACAGCAAGAGAGCAAACAGCAAAGAGAGCAAGAGAATGTCAACCGCTCTCTCGGACTGGAGTGGGAGAAACTGTATAAATATAGCGACGGACAGTCCATAAAACACAGTTAAACAGTTAAACACAGTTGTGAATTCAGTTCAATACATCCAATCGCTAGGTGTCATTACTCTGACCACTCTTACCTGGCTAGCCCTTTTGCAAGGGAATGTCACATTTCTGATTTTTTTTATAAATTAATATTATTTCCAAGTTTCTTGCATCCATCACAATAGCCTCAGCACATTTGAAATTATTAGCAATTTTATATAGGTAAGCTAGTAAAAATGTTGGAAAAACACAAAATGTTTAATAATATCTCCAGAATGAAGGATTTTTCGAAGAAATTGTATAAGACTGTTTTTAGCTGCATTTGAAGTCTACAATTGATTCCCAGAATTTAGCGATTAGAAACTGAGACACCCTGTATAAGTATCGTCTAGAAAAACTCAATTTTAAAAATTTGTCGAGCGTGCAATAACTTTTACATCATTAAAAGAAAGTAATACGTCAAAAAAGACGATAAGAAACTTCAAAGAACTGGCAAAAACATTCTGTTCTTATGTTTATTCAAGTATCATATACTTGCAGTTGATGCATTTTTTTACTATTTACAGATTCCATTGCCTGAAGCGCATAAATAACTCATTAAATGATTTAAATGTTAAAAAAAAAAAAACTTTTTTTTTTTAAATAAAGAGAATAAAGAGGTGTTGTGACGTTATGGTGCTCATTCATTCCCAAAACAAAATTCACGAGGTATAATGTGGATCCTGTAAAATCTAGTGTTGTATGTTTTTAATTTTTAACAATTTCTTAATTAATAGGAAGTCACTAATTTGTGATTTAAACAACCATACTATAAGGATTAAATGTAAATTTATGAATTTACTTTATGTGCATACGTACATATTTCACAATCTTGCTGACCTGATGTTCGACCTTTTAACGTTTTTTTTTTTTTTTTTAGGTGCATCCTCAATTTCATTTTATACTGTCTATCCATTTATTGGCTAAAACACGCACAAACTTCCTTAATATTTTATCTTCATAATAAGTTTTTCCATTTTTGATTCATGTCCAAAACATAAATTGACTCAAGATTTCTCTAAGCAACATACTTTTTTATTTTTTATTTTTTTTTTAATGAAATTAAGCTCTAGTCAGAAAGATAACCGCCACTTTTGCATAGCTATTACCCTATTTATTAGTTGAACATGGGTATAGATTCAATCACGAACTAAAAGATCGGGCCAGTGAATTACCGTAACACTGGATATTACCCATCATCCCACCCACTCTATAATTAATGATAAAATAAAAATTATAGACCTTGTTTTCTTTCTTTTAAATCTAAAAAGTTTATAACATATTTTAATTAATAAATCAATAAAGTTGTAGGGTTTCTCAAAAAGGATGTTTGTTTAAAAAATGGTTTTAAATCAATAAAATCAATAAGAGACTAATTGAAATTGAGAAATTGTTAAAATAAATATTTCTTTCATAATGTATTCATTAAAAATAACAGATTTGTTCGTGCAGCAGTCCCAAAACGTCAGGAGCTGGCGCACAGACAGTATGCTGTTTGTGCAACGATTTGTCAAAGTCAAAACGGTTTCCAATACGGAGTAATGTGTTCGTACTGTTTTTCAAAACCGTCAGCAAACCGTTTGGAAACTATCATAGCAGTCACAGTTCAAGAGGATGTTTGCCGGTAGTCCTTGTATTTAATTTGAATATTTTCGAGTAATAACATAATATATTTTAGAAATAAACAAATAACAGAATAAATTAATTTATTAATAATATTTATATAACATTTAATTAGCATGAACTAAGTGGTCACATGGGGGAAGTGGACTTTTACGTCACACAATCCTGAACGGACATGATTATTTCAGGGCATACCTGAAAAAAATAGGAAAGGCAGAGGCCCGAGGAATGCCTTTACTGTCCCGGCAGTAAAGATGATGCTTCCCAAACATTTTTTTTTTTCCTGCGGTCCTTGAGAACGGTGATTGGGTGACAGACCCCAGATGCTCTAGTTGAGGCGTTGCTGGCCAGTGAGGCCAATTGGCACGTTGTAGCTAGGTACGCTAGGGACATTATTCAGCGGAAGAAGCTGGACATGGACGACTGCCAAGTGGGGTAATACCGAGGGAAATACCCAATGGGTAAAGACAGAGACCTAGTTCTAAAGAAGTGCTGGTCACCAGGGAGGCCTAGCAGCAGGGAGCGTGTTTTAGCTGGCACCCTACATGCATAAACCGCATTTCACCCCTCTAAAACCAAAAAAATAAAATATTAAAAGAAAATTCCGGAATTTTAACTAGAAAGGTTGAAAATTTTATTATGTAGTAAATTGATTGAAAGTCAATATTTAATAAATCTTTTCAGGATGAAAGATGTACTACTTTATTAAGAGTTTTATTATGATATTACTATTTATTGCAATCATTTATATATATTTTTTTTATTATATCTCTAATTAATTTTTTATGTTTAGCTAGAAAATTATGATTAGTATTTCGGTTCTTCGTTTTATCAATCTGTTTCCTAGGTGTTCAAAATATTTCACATGGGTCAAAATTAGTTTCCTTTATTCTTTTTTCCGAAGGCACATTTCTTTTTTACTTTCTCTTACTCCTAGTAAGAGGAAGTATTGTAATCGTGTCAAATTTTCGATATTGAGTTTTCACTGGAAATATCCGTTTTGAGGTCCCCTGAGTCCAAAAAAGTGGTTTTTAGCAAATGGTCTGTGTGTGTGTCTGTGTGTATGTGAACAGCATAGCTCAAAAACGAAAAACCGTAGAAAGCTGAAACTTGATATTCCGTTTAGGTATTACCATACAATCTGACTGTGCGTTATCTGTCAAAATTCCTCAACCGGAAGTACTACTTTACTAGTTGCTTTTTTTACTTTTTTGCGTTTTTTTTCAAAAATGGCTCCAACGATTTTCTTTAATCTTGGTATATCAACTACACATACAAGGAGCTACAACTTTTATTTGAAACATTTCTCTGGGAAAATAAATTTAAGGGCACTTTTGGGGGAGGGGTGGTGTTAGGTTTTCCTCTAAAGTGCTATTTCAGTTTATTGCACAATTCGATCATTTAAATAATATTAATTAGAATTAAATATGTTGTTGAAATTCCGAGTTTGAGGAAAATCGGATAACCGGAAGTGCTTTTGTTTTAACACTTTACTAAATGATTTTTTCACTTTTTCGCGATTTTCTCAAAAATAGCTCGGACGATTTTCTTGAAACTTCAAATATAAACTAAACATTCAAAGATCTACAACTTTTATATAAAACATTTCTCTGGAAAAATTCATTTAAGGGCACTTTAGGAGAGGGGGTAGGGTTTCAGTTTCTTCTAAAGTGGCATTATACTTGATTATACAACTCTATCATCCAAATGAAATTAATTAGAAATAAATAGATGGCCAAAATTCCGAGTTTGAAGGAAATCAGTAGACCGGAAGTGCGCTTTTACTGAATAGTTTCTTTCAGTTTTCGACAAATTTCATTTGTCAATTATAATTTTGAGAACTGGACTAAGAGAAAGTTGTGTGAGTGTTTCACACCAGATTTTTTTATTTTATTTCTGTATTGTTGATATGTTGATATTTGTGTGAGTTAAAATTTCATTCACAATTTTTATGCCACTGGTCTTATAAAATCTGATGCCATCTTTAGTTTCTCTATTGTGCTTTAACATACTAACACTTGAACTAACAGCAGCTTGATTATGTCTAAAATTTCCTTTTTTGAACAACTGAGAACTGAAAAATGCACTTGAGAATACGGTAAACAATTTTCAAAAGTAATTTAAATAATTAAAATAAATTTTGATGTGTGTTTTTAAGGAAAAAAAAAAGTGGAAGGTCATTAAAATGGAGTCGTCCAGTTGCTGTAATTTAAAAAAAAGAAAAAAAAAAAAGAAACTAGAGTAAACAACTTATTGCAAGAGATGATGAACTTTTTTTTTTTTTTTTTGGATAACAAAACAGCAAACTGCAATATTATTATCGCCAGGATCTTAAATTTACGGGGTTGATTGCACAGAAAATGGTACTTTGATTAGTATCCAACTAACACTAGCTCGTTAACTAGAAAAAAAAATAAAAAATAATAATATTTGACATATAACGGTATATTTAACCACAAAGAACGAAACAGAAAGAACAAGAAATCCCATTATGATTGCAGAGACCAATAATGGTAAAATAAAAATAAAAAAAATCCAGAATGTATAGCGCTCCATTAATGTTCATACTTAAAGGAGATTGAAGACGAAGGTGGAGATGGAAAAGAAATATATTTATATATATATATATATAATATATAAAGACTTTGAAATAAAAAACGTAACTTTCTGGGATTGTATAAGAAAGTATTAAATTGGGATGAAAGGTGTACATATCAAACTGGGTAGACATATAAAATTGGTTTGCCTTAAGGCATCTGGCTACCGCCTCTTTCATCACATTAAGGGCTTCTAACTTAACCTTATTAACGTCTTTCAAAACTCTAAACTAAGTTTTCCATTTTTTTGTTTTATTTTTTATTTAGTTTGGTTTCGTCTCTTTATATTTTTATTACATATACTGTCTCAATTGTTACTGTTCAAAAATGCTCGTAACTAAGTTTCGTTTTTAATATCTCCGCTATGACAGCATCCTAAGTATAAAACATAAATATTTTTAAAGAAAGAAACATTTCCTTTAAAGAGAAAATATAGGCCAGCTGCAGATTTGAAAATGTTAGTGGTAGCGACTGGTGAAAAGATATTCACAGGTCGTGACAGAAGGTTAGAGGATCTTAGAGGAAATGCTAGGGACTTCCAGGCAAAGATTGCTGCCATATATTCATGTGCACTTTAGAGCTTTATCGCTATGGGAAATGAAAAGCCTTATAAACGTTTTTTTTCCGACGGTATGGCTTTTCCAAAAAAAGCGCTTGATCCATACTGATTTTCGTTTGGTAAAGCACATCTGGGTACATTGATTATCGAAGGAACCAAGAGCTAGCGCGTCAAGACGCTGGTTTTGCCCTCTGTTGGCTCACAAAATTTATTCCATTGTTTCTAGATGCCTGTGTAATGAATTCAATCGGCAACCACAGCTAAAGGCACAATCAAATTTCCAAACATATTACCTACTCTTTCCTGCCCACTAGAACACATTGAACCAGGATGGACAGCGAATTATCCAACAATAAGCTGTCTCTAGCAATATCTTGGAATAACTGAGGCACTAGTCCTCAGATAATCTTTAAAGAATAAACATCAGCCGCTATCCAGCAGCGACTTAAAGGTCTCAACAAGTTTCAACCTTGAGATGTCTCCCGCTCTAGCAATCTAACATAAACAAGCAAGAGTTCCAGTTAGCCACAACACTCTTCAAGCGATTCACATCAGCCATCGCTACACTATTCTACATTCACTACGTTACCAACAACCATCACTCTTCATTCGATCGTTCATTACTCAATAAATAATTAAAATATAAATTGAGTGAGTAATAATATTTGTTCATGTATACTCATTTCTCTATCACCAAACACCATCATCCATTAAAACGTGGATGTCCAATACTTCTCAGACTAGACAGCCGAAGATGCCCAGCTTATACATTTATCAGGAATTATTCGTCTGTCTTTTGGGGGCCGATACATGATAACTATCTGCTCATTAGATATAATATATCTACATCTTTTGGGCCTGGTTGGCGATGATACTGCTATGAGCTGAAGAATATACTGATGTAGGTGGTAGACTATGTAATATTATGGTGTGATGCTGTATTTGTAGTAAGTAGCACGAGCGGTTTTGTATAATAAAGGGCTTGTAAGTATGTTTGAGGAAAAGATAGAAGTATTAAGAATAATTAAGAAATCACCACTGTTAACAATTAAATATAATCTTTCAAATAATAACTACAACATATTTGATATTATAAACTTATTTAGTGTGGTGGTGGTGTCCGCAGAGCTGGAAAGCACAGAGACATTTTTCCTGTAATCCATGCTTCATTTTGTGGTCATACGACGGCGGGTTCCGGGGGCGTTCGCTCCATCTTCAGGATGCGTTTTTCAGACAGTGTGCCAACACAGACTCGTAGAGAGACTTAGTTTCACACCGGTCGATGACCACAAAATGAAACAGGCTACCACGGAAAATGTCTCTGATGATAAACTTATTTAATTTATTGTGAAACTGGCACTGATACTAAGAGAGCGATTCCTGAAGTGTTCTGGCTTTGGAAGCAGAATACAGACTTCGTTGTTTGAAAGCAGAAGTCAGACAGTTCTAAGGAATGCTCTCTAACAAAGCAGTTGGCCAAGTCGCAAATTTTGTGCCTTTGTTTCCCCACTAGTAATGACCCCAATTTACAGTACCTGACTCTAAAATACACTCTTTTTGAAGGTAAATTCATAGCAATAAGATAATTATAAAATATTAAGAAAATACAATTCTGGATACTATAAAATATTCTAAACTCTAAACTATTATTTTTCTATTTCGTTCTTCCATTTCATTATCCCCGCTGCCACCAATGTAACGTATTGGTGTAATGATGTGTTTGTAGTAGTGGTAGTGTGTAGCCCGAGCGTTTTAGTGAAAAGGGCTTGTAAGTATGTTTGAGGAAAAGATAGAAACAATAAGAATAGTTAAGAAGTCACCACTGTTAACAATAAATATATTCTGTTAAAATAATAACTACAAGTTATTTGATATTATAAACTTATTTAATATAGTGTGAAACTGGCACTGATAATAAGAGAGCGATTCCTGAAGTGTTCTGTTCTGGCTTTGGAAGCAGAATACCACTGTATTGTTTGAAAGCAGAAGTGAGACTGTTTTAAGGAATGCTTTCTAACAAAGCAGTTGGCCAAGTCGCATTGTATTAAATTTTGTGCCTTTGTTTCCCTACTAGCAATGACTCCAATTTACAGTACCTGACTCTAAAATACACTCTTTTTGAAGGTAAATTCATAGCAATAAGATAATTATAAAATATTAAGAAAATACAATTCTGGATACTATAAAATATTCTAAACTCTAAACTATTATTTTTCTATTTCGTTCTTCCACTGCAACTATTACGAGGAATGGCTGCGTTCTTGAGGAACGGGAAAACTGAAACGTCTTATTATATATTTAGGATGCATTAATACTCCTTGTTAATGCTAGTGCTTGCTAAACGAAGTGCCACTGTAGTTCTCTCAGGGTCGCAGTGATCCTGAGGGGGGGAGGCCCACTTCTAATCTATTATATGTGGTCGCTTTTTTTTTTTATTGCTTTACATCGAACTTTTCCAAATAAAACATAGCTATCATTGCTGTAGATTTCCAGTTAAGTTTCTTGATGGAATTCCTTTCCAGAAATCTAATCTAGAAACTCTAGCCTCGAAAGCAAGAAGTCTTTAAAAAATTATTAATTGCCTGGCCAGATTTATACGATAGTTTTTCATCCTACAATGTACCGTATATTTTAATGAGTATTATTTTTTTTTTTTTTTTAGTTGTATAAAAATGTTAATACATCATCTTTTATACTCAGGCACACATGCAAACAATCGGTGAGCAATATTAACAAAAAAAAAAAAAAAAAAAAAAAAAATATATACGACCAAAATTATTATAGACATTGGAATGTTTTTAAAAAAATTCTATTTGCGCTCCTTTTGAAGAAGGAATTTATTTTATGGACCAAAAAGCCCAAGTGGAGGGAACACTCTGGGAATTGTAGTAAAGATAAAGAGGTTGCCCGCTTCATTCTGCTCGCCTCCTTCCCATTACGTACAACAAAACCATCCTCTTCAGAACATTCAGAATTATTGCTCTACATAACATAAAGAATTATATTCTTAAAAAGCCGAAGGGTAGATACAAAACATTCCATAACAAAATGGGATGCAATATTTATAACTAACTAAAAGCTTCTGGCTACATTTTATATCCAAATTGTATTTTAACTGTTTTACATTTTGTTATAATTAACTATAAATTTCTTTCTCCTTCTAAATTCTAGTTCAACCCTGCTTCATCAACGGTCTTTTCATAAATGCACAAATATATATATATAATATATATACGAGGTGTGTAAATTAAGTAATGAGACTGATTTTTTATCTTTTTTTTATTCAAATAAAATTACAATTCAACATTGTCCCCTTCAAAGTAACTACCTTGGGAAGCCACACAACGCTGAAGACGATTCTTCCATTCGTCATAGCAGTGCTGGAACTCGGATACTAGAATAGACTTCAGTTGGTCGGTTACGGCTGTTTGAATATTCTCCAATGTTCCAAAATGACGTCCCTTGAGGTGATTTTTCAATTTGGGGAACAAAAAAAAAGTCACATGGACTCAAGTCGGGTGAATAAGGAGGCTGAGGAGCCACAGGAATGTTATTACTGGCCAAATACTATTTTTCTACTACTATTTTTCGGAACCATTTTTGCACAAATTTTTCTCATCCCCAATTCATTAGTCAAAATTTGATGAACGGTTGTGTGAGTCAAATTCAACTCTTCGCCGATCATTCGGACTGTCAAACGACGATCTGAACGCACGAGATCGCGGATTCTGCCAACATTTTCGTCGGTTCTTGAAGATGAAGGCCTTCCGCTGCGAGGCTCGTCTTCAATTGATTCCCTTCCTTCTGCAAACGACTTAAACCACCTAAAAACCTGTGCTCTCGACAAAACATTGTCTCCATAGGCCTGGAACAGTTTTTCAAACGTTTCCGTTGCACTGTGCCCAAGTCTGAAGCAAAACCTGATAGCACAACGTTGCTCGTAATTGATGTCACTCATTTTTAAAACGCACTGAAAAAAAACCTTGCTCACAAAAAAAGTCACTACGGACAGTGCAACAACTCTAGCATTTTCAAATTTGCACTGGACGTGTATCAGATGTTTACTTGCCCTACCACGCATGCGCCGCGTCTCCAGTGTTGCCAGATCGAACACTAGAAAATCAGTCTTATTACTTAATTTACACACCTCGTATATATAAATAAGAAAACAATATTAAATATAATAAAATTTTAAAATGTTAATGTTAAACATGGAAAAAATTGAGGAAAACTTCCTAGTGTCGAAATGACAACAATGATCTTTTCTGGGACCGTAGTTAAACAATCTCATCTGATAAGTGGGAAGTTAGAAGAATCTCATCTGCGGTTGAAAGTTTAGAATCATCTTTGGAAATAATACTTCTCCCTAATTGGATTATCATATCGATTAATTAATTAAGAAATAAATTAGAATTTTTTTTTTAATTAATTATGTATACTTTTTATGTATATGTATTTTTATATTTTATTTGTATCAATGAACTGACATTATTTTTATTGATTTCAGGTTTGTGCAATGTTTTTTTTTTTAATATCTGAAGTTAAACTTGTAAGTATATTAATTTTTTTATTAATTAAATTTAGTTAATTTCCATCATTATTCAAAACAGATTTGTTGAATTAGTCATTTTTTTATTTATTTATTTTTTTTTTTACCAAGTCAAAGCATCAATGCTTTGGACAGATAAAAGTAGAAAAATGATCTTAATCTTCCAATGAAATCTCTTAAAAAAAAAAAAAAAAATACAGACATAATTAAAAAAATGTACAAAATTATACAGAACAGGCCAACCTGTACAGATGCTGACAATTTTAACTTGTGCCACCTACTTGCCTTGGAAAGTATGCCAAATAGACAAAAAAAAAAAAAAAAAAAATCCAACTGATAATAACCTACTTAATTTTTTCAAGGATTCCAAATATGTGATCAAATATTCTTTTTAAACTGAGAAAGAATTCGAAACCAATTTTCTTAAATCAAATTGAACCATATATTTATTTTGTTTTAGTGAATTCTTTAAGTAAATATTGTTTTTCATTTATGGTATGAAAAGTCGTTATTCAATGAGAAAAATCATTATTCATTTGTTGAATAATCAAAAACAAAACAATATATTGTTCTGACGTTAGAATCTATCCCAGTTGTTAATAAAATAAGGGATGGCACAAACAACAAATCTGTCAGTCTATATCTGTAATATAAGTGGGGGGATGTGTGAGTAGATCGTAGAACACCTGTGGCTTCACACACTTGTGACCTCAAGAATGTACCGTTTAATTGGGCACTTGAATTGAAAGAGAAGCTTTGCTCAGAAAGGCGTTAAATACATTTGCGATAGCCTAAATTCTGAAATTGTATCAAATAACATTAATAGCTTAGTTGAAACTGTGAAAAAATCATTGTATGTATAAACATATTGAGCTAGATATAATTCATCTTTTTCCAAAATATTAGTAATCTTGGGGATAAGTGAAGATTGACTACATTTTGTTAAAATTAAATTAATGTCACAAAGACTTTCATGTGATAAAACTGGCAAGAATTATTATTAAAAGAGACAAAATCCAATTTAGACAAGATTTACATTGCACATGTTGTGATTTATCGAGACGTGATAACTTAATTCACTTTTTTCTTGACTGTCCTACTTTCCTAACTTACAGAAAATCTTATTTAAATAAATATGTATATTAAGTAATAAAAGCAGCCGTGATAATTTCGAGTGTCTTTTATCAAATCTCGATATTCATAAGATAAATGTTATATATTTATTCTTTATTAAAGCTGTCTCATTAAGAACGTTCCTCTCCTCTCAATAAATTTTGTACATTATTTTTTCACTGCATAATTTGTAAAGATTTTAACTAATTTCTTGACACCATTATAGTTTTTTTGAATTTCTCTTTTTTTTTATATGCACACACATACATATAGATGTATACATTCATGTAAAAGGTAAAAGATGTGTTTTCCATTCATCTTGTACAATGTATTTTATATTTGTTTTTAATTTTATATTATTTCTATTTTTTATCTTTATTTTTTTGTTTATTTTATAGTTTATATTTTTATTGTAATTACTGTTTAATTGTATGGCCCCCCACTTCTTGCTATTGATTGTAACACAGAAGCAAAAAAATAAATAAATTTTGAAATCAATAATCTACCCCAGTTGGTAATTTAAATAAGAGAAAGCCCAAACAATAAATCCACACTCCCCTTCGTCGACTAGATCGATGATATAAGAGAGGATGTGTGGGTAGAGATCCTCGAACACCTATGGCTTCACCCTGCCTTACTGAACAGTTTTGAGTGTGGAAGCCACACAGGTTACCAATATGCCATCCCAGTTAGAGTGGCCATAGAACAAGAAAGTTTATCGATGACTAGTGGCTTTAGTGACTATAATAGGTCGATGCACCGAAAAAATAAATATATTTTGCGTTTATTTTATAACATTATCATCTTAATAACCTAGTGCAACTGTTTATTAATTCACAAAATTTTTTTTTTTTTTACTTTTTCTTACTCCTAGTAAGAGGAAGTATTGTAATCGTGTCAAATTTTTAATATCGAATTTTCACCGGAAATATCCGTTTTGAGCTCCCCTGAGTCCAAAAAACTGCTTTTTAGCAAATGGTCTGTGTGTGTGAATGTATGTGAACAGAATAGTTCAGAAACGAAAACCTACAGAAAGTTGAAACTTGATATTCTGTTTAGGTATCACCATGGCATCTGACAGTATATTATCTGTCAAAATTCCTCTACCGGAAGTACCACTTTATTAGTTATTTTTTTTATTTTACTTTTTTGCGATTTTCTCAAAAATGGTTCAGACGATTTTCTTGAAACTTCTTATATAAACTAAACATACAATGATCTACAACTTTTATTTAAAACATTTCTCTGGAAAAATTCATTTAAGGGCACTTTTAGGGGAGAAGTGGGGGTTATGTTTTTTTACTTTCTCTTACTCCTAGTAAGAGGAAGTATTGTA
Organism: Triatoma infestans; assembly: GCA_011037195.1. Classification (NCBI taxonomy): domain Eukaryota; kingdom Metazoa; phylum Arthropoda; class Insecta; order Hemiptera; family Reduviidae; genus Triatoma; species Triatoma infestans. The sequence goes on along the minus strand of JAAEAF010010857.1, from coordinate 77,739 downwards.
ATCGTGTCAAATTTTCGATATCGAGTTTTCACCGAAAATATCCTTTTTAAGGCACCCTGAGTCCAAAAAAGTGGTTTTTAGCAAATGGTCTGTGTGTATGTATGTGAACAGCATAGTTCAAAAACGAAAACCGTAGAAAGTTGAAACTTGATATTAAGTTTAGGTATCACCATGGCATCTGACGGTAGCTCGTCTGTCAAAATTTCTTAATCGGAAGTACCACTTTACTAGCTGTTTTTTTTTTTTTTACATTTTTGCATTTTTCTCAAAAATGGCTAAAACGATTTTCTTCAAACTTGATATATCAACTACACATATAAAGAGCTACAACTTTGATTTGTAACTTTTCTCCGGGAAAATTCATTTAAGGGCACTTGTGGTAGAGAGGTGGGGTTAGGTTTTCTTCTTAACTGCAATTTCAGTTTATTAGACTATTCTGTCATCTAAATAATGTTAATTAGAATTAAATATGTTGTTGAAATTCCGGGTTTGAAAAAATCGGATAACCGGAAGTGCATTTGTTTGAACACTTTACTAAATGATTTTTTTTACTTTTTCGTAATTTTCTCAAAAATGGCTCCGACGATTTTCTTGAAACGACGTATATAAACTAAACATGCAATGATCTAAATCTTTTATTTTAAACATTTCTTTGGGAAAATTCATTTAAGGGCACCTTTATGGGAGGGGTGGGATTACAGCTTCTTCCAAAGTGGTATCATAGTTGATTATACAATTCTATCATCCAAACAATTAATTAGAAATAAATAGATGGCCAAAATTCCAAGTTTTAAGAAAATTAGTAAACCGGAAGTGCGCTTTTACTGAACAGTTTTTTTTCAGTTTTCGACGAATTTCGTTAATTTGATACACAACTATAAAATTTGTCAATTAAAATTTTGAGAACTGGAGTAAGAAAAAGTTGTGTGAGTGTTTCACACCAGATTTTTTTTTTTTTTTTAATGTTTTATTGATAAATTATAATTGTTTCTTGCTCCAATAATCAATAACATTATGTATAATAAATTATTGATTATAATTTTAATGATATTAGCCATATTATTTTTTTTTCTTTCTTCTATATGTCGAAATAATATATCTTTGAAACTTAGTGAATGAGTAAATCTTTGAGACACAAAGTATTGCAATTGTTTCAAGTTTTCGAAAATGAATTTTTGTCGGAAGTACATGTTTTGTAGTTCTATGGGTAGCGATAAAAAAAGGAAGAAGAGTTTTAACGGATGGTCTTAATATTTACGTGTGTAATGAACCAAATATTAAAAAAAAAAAAAACGAAAAATCCAGATAGCTAAATATTTAGTATTCTGTTTAGGTATTACCACCGTATTTGACATGAAAGTTTCGGCCAAAAATTCATCAACTGTATAATAGGGTTGTTGAGGAGAGAAATTAGGTTTGATTAAATGAACGAAATATGCTGACATTAATATAATGTAGTTAAGTTTACACTAACTGCACTGGACTTTATAATGAAAATGGTAGAATGAATGGTGAGAATAGGGATATGACACGATGCGATGACTGATGTACAGTTGTATGGTTGTATAGAATAGATCCTTTAGATAGATACCCACTGGCTTATATACACAGGTTCTCCCACTCTAGCCTGCCTAAGTCAGAGAGTAGTCTCTGTTAACCAGAGAGGGCCTCTCTTCTCTCTGCTGTGGTTGCATTCTCTTTGCTGTGGATGGGTGCTGTTACAACTGGAATTTTTTTTTTTTTTTTTTTTTTTGTTTTCTTCTGGCTTTTCACGATTTTCACATAAATAACAGTTTTATTTTGAAACTTTTTTCATAGGGCTAGGTTGATTTTTCGGTACAATATATGATTTTGCCAACATTAGAAATTACCATATTTTTTTTTTTTTGACAAACTCTTCAAGAAAACCAATCAATAATAAATTAAAATTCTCTCATAATATTTTATTGTAATAGCACACTGATGCGAAACAACTTAACAGACTAAAACAAAAATTGTATAAATTATGCATCATAAACTAGCCATAAAAGATTTAAACTATTAAAAATTAATTATATAATAAAAAAGAATATATTAAAAAAAAAAAAAAAAAATGAAAAATTATAAATCTGTCAATAAATACTAATAATAATGGTTTTATTTTATTAATATTATGATTCTCTTAGTAATATTGCCACTAAATCCAATCATGTTCCAGTTATAATCAATTCCAATAAACAGATGGAATTCCAATAAAACTACTATTTCATCAATAATCAATAAATTAATGGCAAATCATATAAATAAATTAAAAACTAAAAAAAAACAAAAAAAAATCCTTATGTTTGTACTAATGAATACGATAATTGATAATTTTATTAATAATGTAATAATAATAATAATAATAAACACAATGAAATAAATCGATCGTATCCGGTTTGATTTCATTGATTTTTTTTTTTAATTTTTTTATTAAGGTAATTGGAATTTCATTTTGTCAGTGAGTAGTTCAAATAATATTTGTTCATAATATGGTAGGCTGATGTTGGTTTTAGAACAGTTCTTATTTTATGGACAAATTATAACGCATATATATATACAGGGTGACCAGAGTTATATGCTCCACACACTTTTTTTTTCAACGGCGGGAAATTTCGAAAAAATAGAAAACACGTATTTAATCATTTTTAGTCTAGTTTATTTTCAGTGATTGATCCATTTTTTTATACCCAATATCCCGAGATACAGCATCCAACTTTTTTTTTTCAAATGGAACATTATATTATTTTTTTTTGCATATTTTTATAGTAATTGAACCTCTAAAAAAATAAAATAAAAAATTTAAAATCGGTTAGGTTTTTCAAGTTATGGTAATTTAAAATATGAAAAACAAATTTCAGTTTAATGTCAAAATTACCTTATTTTTTCTTTAAAGAAGCTCTTCAAACTGGGCACCATCAACGGATAGGCAAGCCAAAGCTCTGGACTCCCACGCTCTGTTTGTAGCAGCACTTAGGTGGCAAAGTCAACATCTAGGCAGGCTAGAGTTATTCTACGTTCCATATCTTCGACTGAAGCCACGGGATTAAGGTTACTGTACACTTTATTTTGTAGATATCCCCACAAAAAATAGTCCATTGGGGTTAAGTCCGGAGGTCGAGGTGGCCATTGGATCGGACCATGAGTTCCTAACCACTTTTCGTGGAAATTTCTGTCCAGGTAACGTCGAACAACTCTCGCATTATGTGCCGGGCAACCATCTTGTTGAAAATACATATCTAACCGACGTTTTAGAGGAACATCTTCAAGCAAAACTGGCAAAATGTCTCTTAAAAAAGTTAGATACCTTTCACCAGTTAAGTTCCCTCTGTAGAAGTATGGGCCGATTAGTTGGTTTCCTCAAACTCCACACCAAACATTTGTAGAAAAAACAACCTAATGGCGTGTGGCGAAGGTAACTTGTGGATTTTCTTCTGCCCATATTCTAAAGTTCCAACGATTAAGAAGGCCATTGTTGGTAAACTTTGATTCATCAGTCCATAAAATTGTGCATTTTTTGTGGGGATATCTAAAAAATAAAGTGTACAGTAACCTTAATCCCGTGGCTTCAGTCGAAGATATGGAACGTCGAATAACTCTAGCCTGCCTAGATGTTGACTTTGCCACCTAAGTGCTGCTACAAACAGAGCGTGGGAGTCCAGAGCTTTGGCTTGCCTATCCGTTGATGGTGCCCAGTTTGAAGAGCTTCTTTAAAGAAAAAATAAGGTAATTTTGACATTAAACTGAAATTTGTTTTTCATATTTTAAATTGCCATAACTTTTGAAAAACCTAACCCTTTTAATTACTATAAAAATATGCAAAAAAAATATAATGCTCCATTTGAAAAAAAAAAGTTGGATGCTGTATCTCGGGATATTGGGGTATAAAAAAATGGTTCAATCACTGAAAATAAACTAGACTAAAAATGGTTAAATACGTGTTTTCTATTTTTTCTAAATTTCCCGCCGTTTAAAAAAAAAGTGGTTGGAGCATATAACTCTGGTCACCCTATATATATATATGACCATCTTCTTGGAATGCCAACTGATAGGATGGTTCCTAGGTATCATCTCGAAAGGAACTTCCAAATTGTATACCGAGCAGAGGCGGATGGGACTGTGACCCCCGTGTTCGGTAACTCGATCTGGTATACAAATGGATCCAAAACTCCTACTGGGGTCTATGGGGGCAGGCCTAAAGCTAAGGTCAAGGCCAGCCTAGGGAAGTACGCCACGGTCTTTCAGGCTGAGTCGTGGCGTTACAAATCTGCGCTAGGTAGATTATAAGGCAAGGCATAGCAGGTAGAAGAGTGGCCATTTACTCCGACATCAGGCAGCCCTGAAGGCACTTTCTTCACACCAAATAGTCTCAAGACTGGTGTGGGATAGCCTACTTGCCCTAACCGAGGTGGGTACTCGGAATAAACTGACCCTCGCCAGGGTGCCGAAACATGCGGGGTTTCTGGGCAATGAAAGGGCGGTTGCTTTAGCGAGGGAGGGTTCGCAGGATACCTTCATAGGCCCCGAACCCTTCTGCGGCTTGTCCAGGAGCCTAATTCAAACTTCTATCAAAGGTTGGCTAGAAGAACAGCGTCTGCGTTGATGGGAGAAGAACCAGGACAGTGGCAGGCAAAGCTCTTTATCAAGAGACATTTGCCTAAATTTACCAGAGATCTACTGAGCCATACCCGAAGGGTTATAAGGCTAATTGTGAGGGCATTGTAGGCTGAATAGACACATGCACCCCCTACAACTTGCGGATAGTGCGGTATGCCTTTGTGAGGGCGCCGGCCTGGCGAGGATTAGGTTTCTTCAATTGGGGACGGGCAATCCCGAAGCTGAAAGCTTCATGACGGAGCCTCTCTCAGCTTTGCTAGGATTAATTAGGAGGGCAAAGCTGGGGTTTGTGCTATAATTTAAGGGGATCCACAATAGACCTTGTCTTGTAAGTCGCAGTAGAATGAGGTTCGCCCTCCCGTTACTAATCTAAACTAGGGCTCCTCAAATCTTTACAGAGATAACTTATTTTCATTGACACAATCACAATAATTCCTCTTGTATGTGATGGTAGAAAAAAAAAAGTATGTTAAGCACATAATTGATATAGATTATTTAGATAATAACAAACCGTTAGGAAATGTTTTAGATTCAAAAATATTTTTAAACATAGAAATTAAACTACTAAATTTAAAAAAATAAAAATTATAAAAAAATTCTCCAACACCTCAGTAGACTGAAAAGAATGTCCCATCTTATCTTGTATAGAAAAAAAAAAATAAATAACAAAATTAACTCTTGACCATTAAATCAAAATATTATCTCTCAATATAACCGATTCATCATTATATTGATAAAATCAATGGAAAAAAAAAACAACACTACGATCAGTGTGAACTAGCCAACAGTAGTAAGTAGTAGAAGTCACAATTTATTAGCCAACTAGATTCCCAAACTGTGATAAATCTTTTTTATAGAATAGGTATATGTGTGTGTATGTGTGTGTATGTATGTGATTGTATTTGTGTAATAATCACTGAAGTAACGCTTTCAGTTCGTCAAGTAACTGTTACTTAATCAGTAAATGGTTAAAAAGGATTTTAAATATAAAACATTAAACAAATTAATATTTTATAATTAAGAGTTTATATAACTTTATGAACAATTTATTCAATTTCTCTCTCTAAATGGTTTGAAGAAAGGAAAGTATTACGAACTTATTAAATTTACAAAGTTGAATTTTTTTTTCACTTTAAAATCCCCATGAAAGTGATTGATTAGTCTATTATGATGCTCACGTGGATATGAAAGATAGAAAGAAAGTTAGTGAGACGGGTTGATAGACTGACAGGCAGACTGAAAAGTTACCTCAAAAATAAAGATTTTATGATCCTTTCACCATGGGATTGGACTTAAAAGTTTCAATCAGTATCTATGCGATTTTACTGAAGAATTCTCTCGAAATGAATCTCGAACAATGTTCTTTTAATATTAATACTTTGATCCTTTGGACTAACAACGTCAAATACCTCGGAATAACTCTGGACAACAAATTAAACCTCACGACCCACGAACAAGGACAAAATGAATTCTGCAAAAATGACTAAAAAACTACTCTTCCCCATTACTGTCACGCCACTCAAAAATGACCATAATATAAAACAAACTCCTATTGAACAATATAATGGAGTTGTTGAGGAGAGAAATTGGGTGTGATTGAATAAACGAGATATGAAGACACTGTTATAATGTAGCTATAAGTTTACACAAACTGCACTGGACTTTATAATGATTTTGATAGAATAAAAGATGGGAGTAGAGATATAACACGATGCGAAGTATGGTTGAATCTGATAGATAGCTCTGTCTAGATAGATTCCCACTGGCTTATATACACACGTTTTCCCACTCTAGCCTGTTTAAGTCAGAGAGTACCAGAGAGAGTCTGTCTTTTCTCGGGCCTGTCTTCTCTCTCTTGCTATTACATCATCAAACGAGTTATGAAGGCACTGTTATAATGTAGCTATAAGTTTACACAAACTGCACTGGACTTTATAATGAAACTGATAGAATAAAAGGGGGACGTAGAGATATGACACGATGCGAAGTATGGTTGAATCTGATAGATAGCTCTAGATAGATCCCACTGGCTTATATACACAAGTTCTCCCACTCTAGCCTGTTTAAGTCAGAGAGTACCAGAGAGGGTCTGTCTTCTCTCTCTTGCTATTGCAAACAAAGTAATCATTAGACTGATGTTTTTTTAAACTTCCTCCGCCTGGAGCCTAGCGAGTAACAGTAACCGTGATGAACAAATTCCTGAGACTTGCGACTGCCTCACCGAGACCTACTTCACGTAAAATCGTCAATAACCCCAGTTTATAGTCTTTCATCCAAAATCATCTTCTGAAATTCCTCTCCACTCTAGTGATTGTCATCCCAATCCATTCTGCCACGAAATATCCTCCTATGTTCCCTCCATACATTACAAGCATCATCTTCTCTTAATATTTTTCTTAAAGGTGCAGGTTTTTCCCCTTTTTCCCTGCATATTGTTTCTCGCCTTATCCTGAAAATCCCTATATAAACAATGTAGGAAGGTTATAATGTTCATGTACATTGGAACTTCTATTTAATATTATTGTAAAAAAGCTTTTATCTATATATTTAACTTTTAATATTGAACTATCTACTTCCCCTTTTATTGTCCTTTAATTAAACTAGTTTTTAAATATTCTTCTGAAGAGTCAGTTACCTCAGACTTTTTTATTGAAGTACTATTTCAAAATGTAGTACAGCGTATTCGATTATATTGGCCAACAAATCTTAAATACTTTATTTTTTTCTTTATACTCTTTGTACAATTTATTTTGGTTTACTTATTACGATAACAGCAGTAAAAATAAATTTACTTTAGTTTACATTAGTTTTTTGAAATTTCTGATAGCAATGACCAACAGTAATCAGCAAGTAGTTCATTATTCTACTTTCTACGAGAACTGTTTTTTTTTTCAGTAGTGGAAATACCCATTGTCCACTACATGTTCATCACTAATATCGCCAATATTCGAAAGAAAGAAGTCCAAATAGGAGTGCAATTTAATGAGTATATTATAAAAAGCAATAATAAGTAAAATCACTTCAATGTCAATTTAATGGGGAATTAATGGGAAAATGAGAAATATATTTTAAGACTTATTTTACAACTTAATGCTTGATACTCTTGAGGAAATTCATAAATTCCAGATTTTTTTTTTTGTATTCCATAAAAAAGTTTTGATTGACTGTCTTAAAAGTATTTTCCAAATAGCACGTTCTAAATCGCTTGGAGTTTCTTCAAAATTTTACACCTAAACAGGTTACAGATTATTCTGGGGGGGGGTTTAAGCAAATTTCCTCCTCTTTAATTTTTCGCGTCTTATTATGTTGTGCAATATGTACGTGAAATAGTTTTGAAACTGCACCTTCTGCTATTGTAGAAAGCTTGACTTTGGTGTATTGTAATTGGAAATGTGTCCAAATGTGATACTGAGACGTGTAGCGGAACACAAAACTTGGATTCGTAATTATCTTCTTATTTTTGCCAAGAAACCTGAAAATTTTTGTGAAGCAGAAATAACAAGTCCGATATATGGTCTCGTTTCTCAAATTAAAACCAGTACAACGTGCACAGAGTTGGACACTGTTAGGGGTCCCCCCACCACTACGGTTTGTCTTGATTTTTAATTTTTAAAGTTGAAATGGGACTCATACGTTTTTCTATAGGTAGGTGTTATATTTCCTCTCATATATGGGGCTATTGTAACAAATACTGTTCGGACATTTTGCGCTAACGGTAAAATAGGCTAGATTATCACAAATTAACAATGAAATGTGCAGAATTAGAATTAGAATTAGAATGACACAGGGGAGGGGACTCACACCCAGGTACTGCAGCCTACCCGTTTAAGCTTATTGTGCCAACTCCTCAATACCTAGTAGAGGAAGCCCCCCTCTTCATGAGGTCCAGAACCTTCTCCACCAGTCCTTCTTGAAGCACGATTTCCTCTGGTCTCAACGTGCCGAAGGTCTCGTACCGCAATCTACCGATTGCAACGCAATCCTCCTGACACAATCTACACAATGACTCCGAATCAACCAATCCCACCTTGTGCAGATGTTTCTTGAACTTGCCGGGCCCTGTGTGAAACAGGCCCGTTGTTTACAGACAGATCTGATAGCTGCTTAAACCCAGGGTCTCTCTGGTTCTTCTTCTACACAGCTCTGGCATTACCATTTTGCCGTGTGTTGCCCCAGTACTTAGCCTCGTGTGACTATTATGTTCTCTCAGAAACGCCCTCGTCATACTTTTGGCTATTCCCAGAACAGATTCCGGCCCACAGAAAGGAGTATTCGCTCCATTCCTGGCCAGTTGGTCGGCTAGTTCATTACCGTTTAATCCCCTTGTGTCCCGGCACCTATACCAGCCGCACTTTATTGTGCCGGGACAACGCCTCCAGGGAGTCTGTACAGTCACTGACTAGGTAAGACCAGGGTTTGCTTCTGGGCCTCCACTCTTCCTGCTAATCAGCCTCCAGCCCGCCGTCTCCAAGTCCTCATTCTACATGCGGAGCTTATCGAGAACGACCGCTGCAGGTGCCTCCCTTAGGGAGCCAGATACCCATACAGATATCTTCACAAATTAACAATGAAGTGTGTTTTTTTTGCAATATAAAGTGATCACCAATTTTTCGTAATTTTCTCGATAACAGTTTCTAAGGTTCTCCTTAACCTTATAGCTTCTAAGCATATTATTATTAGTTCATTGAACACTTCCACAGCCTGGTGGCAATTAGGGGAACTAAATCTGTTGTAAAAATTCCACCTTTAAGATAATTTGTCAATGATTATTGCAATAACAAAATGTGTGAATTTTTGTCATGATTTTTATTACTTAAACAAAAAATTTTCACCATTAAGACTAACATAGTAAATGATTAAAATGTGTTAATTATCTTCTTTTTTTTATGTTCATAAAAATATAAATAATAAAAAGCGCAGATCTTTTATAATTAAAAATACCGAAAGTGGCTGGACCACCAACACACTAAATAATATTGCGTCTGCAATGATTTTTATATTTTTCAAAAACATTAAATCTGTGCGAAAGGCTTCGTAATGAGCTGTATCCTTTCACACAATTCACCATTTCATTTTATTAATCTCTATAAATCTATATATATATATATATATATATAAAAAATAAACCACTATCAATATTCCCATATAAAATTAATTTTTAATGAGTTTATTAATAGTTTTATGATTTGCAAAAGCTATAAATTGACTTTAGAAACATTTTCAACTAGTCAGCTGAGTTAATATTGGTTTCCTCTAAGTCTGTTGAAATGACAATCAATAGTTTTCAAAGTTCTCTTTAATGATTTATTTAGATATTCTGGGCGGGACCAAACTGTAGAAGCGAAGTGCTCATTGACTTCCACTCTCACTAGAAAATTAGTTACATCAATCTAGTTGAAAGTGGTCATGGAAGCTATGGGCGGCTCAGCTGATGTGTGTTGGTTTATCTGGAATACGTTAGAGTTTTGTTCTATAATACCCAGTTTCTTTTTGTGATCATCGACTAGTTTCAGGCTTTAGCCCATCATCAGGATGTCTTGATAAACTCTGTGATAATACAGACTTGTAAAAAATAAAAACTCACACAGTGTTCTGTGAATGTTTACATATTTGACTATTGATTGGTTGTTTCATTTCTAGTTAGTGTAATTGCTGGAAAATGGTGTTATAAATAAGTAGAAGAATTGCAAGTGAATTTTGTTTATTCGTTTATGTTTTTCTTGTTCTCAGTGCACTGCCGGTCTCAGGACAGTGTTCTCTGGTTACAGACACATTATCCATCACCAGACAGTGAGCTGAAGCGGCTCCTAGGAAGTAAAAAAGGGTAGCATAGCTGAACTCCAACCCGGGTCCTCCACGTGGGAGTACAGTACGCTAACCACTTAGCTATTCCCCCTTTCTTTGCTTGTTCGTTTATTAAGTTTTATTTCGATATGTTATGTTTGTATATTACGAATTTTTTCTTTGTATGTCCAGTCGTCCTCTTTTGCGAATATAATTAGTCAACATCGTAGAGCTATTTATGTGGTTGGCATAATAATTATAATCAGTTTTGCGATATTTGTAAAAATTGGATGTGTGTTCTGAAAATCTTGTCTTAACTTTTCTTCCTGTTTGGCCAATATAGATGGCGCCGCACAATCTAGGGCCATGTGAATTATTTGTTTATGTTGGTATTGTCATTAGTTTCAGCACTTGTAAGTGCGAATTTTAATGCCTATTTTTTTTTTTAGCCTTGTATACCGTTTTTGATTCCCACTTTTCTTTAAAAAGGTTGTATGTTTGATTTCCGATATAATATGATCCTAGCAATTTGTTCATTGCCTTTTTTTTTTATTTTGGTAACTTTTATTGTTTATCTGGAATAATTGTGTCTAGATTTTTATTCAGAATATTTGATCATAAAAAAAAATCATCATAGAATTTTCGAAATTTAGATTCTTGCTATTTCAATTATATATAGAATTTTGAGATCATTAAAAGTGTTAGAGTCACAGACGTTTGTAATGTAACGTTTATAGTTTAGTCGAGAATTAGCAATTGAGAAGACGGGATTTACGGAGAATTTGTAAGGCTTGGTTGAGCCTTTCATTTCAAGTCCACAGATCCACTTCGGTTTGAGTTATTGTATATTCCTGTCTTTTGTGTTTTTTTTGTTTCAGTGGTAATTTCGACCGTCCTTATGTTAATCGTAATAAAGTTTTTTTCCGTTTGTTGAATTCATGACGTTTTAGCCTTGTTTGTAGATTCCAATTAAGTGCTTTGACCAGCATACGAAAGCAGTGAACCAAGAAAAATTAATCATTTTTTTTTTTTTTTTTTTACAACAGGTGTTGGCAAAGTGTGAACTTTAATGGAGATGAGCCAATGATCGAGTTATTTTAGTAATTTTTTTTTTTTTTTTTTTTTTTAATACTTTCTGTCATGAATGAACTGTGCCAAATTGTAGACACGTTGTTCGCTGTAGTATATACTCCGTATTTACAGACTTAGAAACAATACAAAATTGAAAAACAAATTTCATTAACTATTTATGAATTTTCGAAAAAATTGATTTCATAAAATTTCTTCCCTTAAATTGAATATGTTTTCATGGATCATTATCTTTATATATATTATGTTGACAAAAGATTTGCATGGAATAATCAATCCACAGACATGATTATACATAAATGTATTTTTTCGAAATCAGTTTCCACATTTCCACAGTTTCAATTAAGACATCAATTAAATCTGCTTTCAATTGCATATAATTTGATATCTTAATATTCAAATATTTATCTTTCAATAAAAAACTCTGACAACGGCATCAATCATAAAATTTAATAAAATGACATATACTGACATTTTTTTTTTTTTTTTTTAATATTTAAAATTCTTAATCATTTTTAACCAAACATAGTAGCGATCAAACAAGGAAAATAAATAAATAAATCCAGAAGGCTATAATAAATCATCCAATGCCATTTATATATATATATATATAATAAATAAATAATTTATTTTATTTATTTAACGTTTTACTATATTCACAATATAACATTTCTCTATTTTTATGGTGTTTTTTATTTTTATTTTTTATTTATGCTTCTTTTTTTTTATTTATTTGTTGTTCAGAAGTGGTTTTTATTATTTATAATGACTAATAAATGTTTATTTTGATCATTTGTATATACAAAAACATCAAATTTACATTTATTTACTTTATTAATAATTTTTGGAAGCTCATTGGAGATTATTTGGCAGTTTTTTTTTTTATTTGAAGAACTTTTTAATTTAATTTATTTAGTTTATTTAATTTATAGCTTTAATTCAATAATATTATATATAAATACAGTTTTTGGTAAAACATTAAACAGTACAGATTTACTTTTTTGAGTCTTATATGATTCAGCACTTCTTTTCACAGCGCTGGTAAAATGAGGCAAGATATTTATAAAAAATATATTTTTTGAATCAATTGCACTTGAAATTTTTTTTAAAGATTTTTCTCAATGCTGAAGTTTTCCTCACTCAAACAATAATCTATGTTCAGCTTTTTAGCAATGGGAATTTTTTTCGTGATGACGAAGGAGCTGGCCCAACACAACAACCCAAAAAAATCCTGGAGGAACTGGATTTTCTTTTAGGGAATTTCTTCTTTAGCCTTTTGAATTGACCCACAAGGTAGACCACGGGATGAGGTTTATCCAAAACGACATGAGGGGAGGAAACCCAAATGATATCAACGAAACAATAATCAAATCACCCTCTCACTGGACAAAACGCTTAGCTTACATTGGCGGCACTTGTTCACCACTATTACACACCATCCACAAGTTGTGAGACTTTTTTGTAGGGCTGCTTGTGTCATCAGATAGCCTATCATTTCTCCAATGTGCCTTCCCTTGTCCGCGATTGCTAATTCATCAGGCAAAGCCTCCTTATTTCGCAGCTGACCAACATCTGAAACTCGTGAACGCTACTGGTAGATGGCATGGGGATACATCTGGAGCCATAATGTCCCAAAACGAAGAAATTAAAAATTTATTATATAAAGTTTAAAATAAAAAAAAAAAAAAATTACTTGACAAACGTTCAAAATTGGCTGTTTAACGAACAAAAAAAAAATCTGGTGTGAAACACTCACACAACTTTCTCTTACTCCAGGACTCAAAATTATAATTGACAAATTTTATAGTTAGTGTACCAAATTTAATGAAATTCGTCGAAAAGTGAAAACACTGTCCAGTAAAACTGACTAATTTCCTTGAAACTCGGAATTTGGGTCATATATAATTTCTAGTTATTTCAATTTGGATGACAGAATTGTATAATCAACTGTGATAGCATTTTAAAGAAAAACATAACCCCCCTCCCCCAAAAGTCCCCTTAAATGAATTTATCAGGGGAAAAGTTTCAAATAAAAGTTGTAGCTCTTTATATGTATAGTTAACAACGCTGGTTTAAAGAAAATCGTTGGAGCCATTTTCGAGAAAATACCAGAAAACTGAAAATTATATTTCAGTAAAAACGCACTTCCGGTTATCTATTTTTTTTTCAAACTCGGAATTTCAACAACATATTTAATTCTAATTAACATTATTTAGATGACAGAATTGTCTAATATACTGAAACAGCAGTTAAGATGAAAACCTAACCCCACCCCTCCCTTAGAAGTGCCCTTAAATGAATTTTCCTGGAGAAATGTTTCAAATAAAAGTTGTAGCTCTTTGTATGTGTAGTTGATATAGCAAGTTTAAAGAAAATCTTCGGAGCCATTTTTGAGAAAATTGCAAAAACGTAAAAAAAACAACTAGTAAAGTGGTACTTCCGGTTGAGGAATATTGACACATAACGCACCGTCAGATCCCATGGTGATACCTAAACGTAATATCAAGTTTGAACTTTCTACGATTTTTCGTTTTTGAGCTATGCTGTTCACATACATACACACACACAGACACCCACACACACAGACAGACCATTCGCTAAAAACCACTTTTTTGGACTCAGGGGACCTCAAACGGATATTTCCGGTGAAACTCGATATCGAAAATTTGACACGATTACAATACTACTTCCTCTTACTAGGAGTAAGAGAAAGTAAAAAGAAAAAAAATCTGAGGTTACTGTCTCTTATCAGAGATATTTTCCATGATAGCCTGCTTTTTTTTTGTGATCATCGACCAGTTTCGGGCGTTCACCCAACATCAGGATATTTTTATCAAACAGTCTAATAATATAGGCTTGCACAGTGCAAACACAGTTGATATACGAGTGTATCACTTGCTCTGTGCAAGTCTATGTTATTACACTGTTTGACAAAAACTGCCTGACGATGGGCGAACGCCACAAAAAGAAGCTGGCTATCATGGAAAATATCTCTGATGCTTTCCAGCTCTGCGTAGCCAACCACAACGACTTTTTCTTACTCGTTTTAATACAGATGTATACATATAATATCATATATTTTTTTTAAATTTAATAATTTGTTCCTATGTCCTAACATAAATAATCAGCTAGTGTGGGTACAAGTAGCAATCTAAACAGAGGCAGATAGACAATGATTACATTATAAAGAGATCAATAATATTAAACAAATACATTAGTATTAGTAACAATTCATCAGATTCCTTAGAATCCAAATTTAAAGGAAATCGTTTTAATTCGTTTTCAAGAAAATTTCAAAAAAACCAACTCAACAAAACCTATTCTGTATAATTGCATTTTCGGTTAACCGATTTTCTTCAAATTTGGAATACTCCATCAATGCTTTTAATGTGTATTTATCTGATAAGATGTTGAAGACTTTTGTCTTTGGTCATTCCTACGGGATTAGGTTGCCTCCTAGGGAAGATTAGTTAATCCTGGGTCCGTCTGGGGTGATTCCTGAGAATTATCTCCGATGCTACACGGACGGTTCCAGGATGGATGGTAGGTCTGGGGCGGCTGCCGTCTATTTTGAGACGGGAGACCACTTGGCGGTGCCTCATGGTGAGTGAGCCACCATTTTCCAGGCTGAGGTTTATGCAATTCTTTGCTGTATTTTGGATGAGAGGGTGCGTAACACTAATTTAAAAGGTGTTTGTATCTGCTCGGACAGCCAGGCTGCGTTGAAGGCGCTTAATTCATGTGTCTTCACTTCCAGATTGGTGTTGGAATGTTCTAAAAGACTGGAAGATCTTTCTTCATTGAAAGATGTGCTTCTGGTCTGGGTTCCAGGTCATATGGGAAATTTGGGAATGAGGAGGTGGATAGGTTTGCCAAATTAGGCTCCTCTCTCCCTTTCGTTGGTCCAGAGCCTGCTGTTGGTGTGTCTTCTGGCAAATGTTTGTCAGGCTTCCAGGCGTGGATGACCTCACAGCAGTGGGTTGTCGGTAGTGTAATATGCTCATTGGGGGTCCGGACGGAGCTTTGAGTAGTGGGGTCCGATGCCTTTCACGGACCTCTCTCAGGCCTCTGGTTGGCTTCCTCACTGGGCATTGTGGCTTAAGGAGACATCTCTATAAAATGGGATTCATGCCTGACTCCTTTTGTAGAGTTTGTGAAACGGTGGAGGAAACATCCATGCATCTGATGACGGACTGTTTTTGGGCGGTGAGGAGATTAGGTTTAGGACCTTCGGCCGGAATAGGATATCGGTAGAGGATCTTAAGCTATGTCCTTTTAAGGTTTTGGTCCGATTTGTTCGGTCTGTGGTGAATCTTAGATGGTTAAAACCTGGGCCTGGACTTTTGTTCTAGTCCCAGTAGTTGTTATACTTTAGGGGTAGCTATATGGGCCCAGGGAGGCTTTGGATAGCGTAGGGTTTTGCCCTCCCCTTATTTGAATAATAATAATGTGTATTTATATGATATAGGTGGAAAAAACACCATATATTATGCTGAAATGGTACTTTAGAGGAAAGCATAACGCTACTGGGTTCAATTTTTCGGGGAGATATATTTATTACTTATACTATATTTATATTAATACTTTTTTATTTAGGTTTAAAGAGGAAGAAGATTATTGAATTTAAAGGAGGTTATGACCTCTTGATTTTTATGACGCTTCTTCTGTGGTGGCACAATACGGTATTAATAAATTGTGGTCAAAAGGATTATGTCATTTTGGCAATAGGTGGCGAATTATTTCTGTGGTTATCAGTACATGCCCAGGGTTAGTTTTTTTCACCTCCACTTGTGATTGATGAGGATGACACTTCTAGAAGGCGTGCAAAATCATGAAACATACTTGTTCAACTTTTATTTGAAATAGCCATCATAGCTTTATAGCTTGTGGTTTACGGTTGAGAGAGCCCGAAAACGATCTTTTCAAAGTCAATGTTTCCATAAAACTGGTATTGAATAGACTTTTCATTTTTATTTTTCACACTAACTGCCGGAATCTAGTGTTGTTCTCTCATGCACTTGTGTTACTTTTATTTGCACTAACATGAAAATCTAAGTCATACATTCTACAATTAAAAAAAAAAAAAAAAAAAATGCATATTACCTTGAAAGCGCCCAATCTACTTTATACAATTTATCTACTCATATCTCAGTAATGTGTTAACACATTTAATAAAAATACGTAATAAGAAAACATCTGTGTTCATTATATTTATTGTTTTATATGTTATAATAATATATTATATATATATTATATGCATTATAAATTATTGGTAAGATATTTATCTAATATTACTATAATTGTATATTTACTATATCGTAACCTTCTAATATTTACAACTTACTAATCACATAGTTTTTCTTGAAACTTACTTTGTAATTCCTATTTGTAATAATGATCTAAAATATATTTAACATACATTATATATTCTTTTTTTATTTATTTATTTATTTATCGTATTACCTCATATGTATTTTTAATTTTAACTCAATAGTTTCATGTATTTTGTTTCTCTTCCTAGATAATTCTTTATAAACAAACAAATGCAAAGATATTATATCAGAAGTAAATTGACTATTGAGAGAACCCAATAATACGTATTATTTCAAATCAAAGACCCCCCTAGAGTTTACTAACGGCCAAAGGAACTAGGAAAAAAGGGGCATTTTGATATTTTTTTATCATGTTAATATATTTACTTCATATTCCAAGTTGTGCTATTTTACACAAAATTCAACTAAATTTCAATTCTTCAGCAATTTTAACAAATGAAAAAGTGTTATTCTCAGGCTAAGAGCAAATTGCCGCGAATCAACCTATTGCATCAAAGAAGTTGGTATCAAAAAGCAGGAGATTAATATACAATTTTCCCTATTTTTTTGATCATTCTTTGGCGTAATTTAGCTGGACGGAATCCTTTATAAAACCATATGGAGACAAAAGTTGCTTCTATCTTGAGGTTTTATTAAATCTGGATTAACTGCTATTCAAAGTTACAATCGCATCTTCATAAGTTAATGGTCGTGGTTTTTGTTTTTTCGCCGACTCCAGGGTGGTACTCCATCCAAGTTGAGGTCACTAAAAAGTTCTCACTATTCCTCCTCACTATTCACTTCAGCCTCACTATTCTGGAAGTTTCTAAGGAGGAATATCCTCCTCCTCTGCCTGGATAACTCTCCAGGCTACTAAACAGCATTGTGTTTAGCCCCACAAGAAGCCGTCTCTGGTTTAACAACCATGAGAGGTTTTTTATCAATAAACCGCTTACAAAGGACATATCCAGTTGCCAAAATTTAAAATGATCTGCGGGAACAATACTTTTTTAATTACAACTCCAACTTCTTGGTTTGTCCACGAACTCTTTTTGCTAAGGTTGCCACATGGACTCCTAACATGATTTCTGTTACTTCCTTGGATTATTAGTCATATTAATATGGAACTGTCGCATTAAAGAAAGGAGCCAATGACGGTTAAGACACATTCTTTCACTGCTTATTGCCGCTGTTTATTTAATTTATATTTTTCTTTTTAAAGAAGATAACTTTTTATTTCAAAAATATTCCTTGTAAACCTGATTCAGTTTTGGCACATCTAAATAAATTAAATATCTTATTTGATCAAATGATATTTAAAATGTCAACAACACAATGAATCTTGGTGTCTACATATTAAAGATTCCATACAAGAAAGTTCACTTGTCTCACTCTATTACTGAAATATTTTCTCATCTTATTTTAACTGACTGGTTACAGGACATGTTGCAGGCGTATGGTGATAATAAATAAACATTTTTAAAACTTTTTCACTTGCTTTCTCTCTATATTTTCATTCTGTCTTTGCCTTTTTTTCATTCTTTTCAAACAATATTATTCACTAATTTGAAAAGAAAGTTTTAAGAATTTCATTGATATTTCGATAATGCGTTGCTTTCATTCACCCAACCCACATCGCTATTGAAATCCCATATTAACTTAACGTCTTTAGTGTTTTTAAGAAACCAACGTGTAAAACTAGATTTAAAAATGAATTTTGGATAAATTTTGCACGCTAATAATTTTTCGCTAATGTTAAAATTATAGTTTGAATGTAAATGACTTTTAAAAGAAAAGATTCCGTGACTGGCCGAAACCTTACTCGGAAAAGGTGAAGAAGGTACCTAAGACAATCAGAATTTTTGGAAAAGTATTCATTAACAGTATTACTGCGGATCAGGTGATGATTTACACAGAAACAGAATTGGTTCTGGTGGGAGAAAAGTTAAGATCAAATGGAATTCTTAAGTTAATATATATGATAAAATTGTCGACTTAAAAAGAACGACAGATATCTTACAAAGAATTTAATTTAATTGGAAGGTGAATTTGGGTCCTCGTTGTTCCAGTTCAAGTCTATATCTCCAAACGTACAGAAAGATACTTAGTCTTTTTCTTCTTTATACGAGTCATTCTTATTGTAGTGGTCTTAGTGAACCACTGAACTCCCACCACTCATCCACTCTAGCGGAGAGAAACAGCCCCTCTCGCACAGAGAGGAGAGGCTCGGCGAGTGTATATATATATATACGAGAGAGACAGTCAGAGGATCATTCTATTGAATTCAGTTTTACACATCAGATATCATTCTGTTGATTTACACATCAGTTTAACATCGCTCCGTTAATATCTTTTTAGCCACGTCAGTCTGTCAGTTCAGTTCAGTTCAGTTAGTGTAAAGTCCTTGGCAGTCAGTCATATACATATATATCAATTATATATCTTATAACCATCTTAAGTTGTTATTTATCACTCATCAAGCAACAACCTACATCTCCTCACAACACCCTTACATTATAGTCTTTGAAACAATTTTAGTTCAAGCTAAGCTTTACCTGCTTTAAGCCAAAAAATGATATAACATTTGATAGCTTACAGTAAACTTGATAGTTGTTGTGGTGGTTGGTTCCGCAAAGCTGGAAAGCATCAGAGACATTTTCCGTGATAGCCTGCTTGATTTTGTGGTCATCGACTGGTTTTGGGCGTTCGCCCATCTTCAGGATGCGTTTGTGTCAGACAGTGTCACAACACAGACTTGCACAGAGCAAATTTAGTTTACACACTCACTGGGTGTGAAAGCAGGTTAAAATGAAGCAGGCTACCACGGAAAATGTCTCTGATGCTAAACTTAATAGCTTGAATTTAGAGTGTGGCTACAAAGTCAAATCTATTGCAATCTTGAAGTTCTGTTGCGTCTCATTGCATAATTAGGTTAGTTTTGGAATGTGCGGTATAGTGAAGAGTAAGCTAAATTTCCTGTGGGGGGGGGGGCTAAACCCAAGTAGGTACGAAAAAGTATTTATTTATTTATATCAAGTCTAAGAATAGTAAGCGCTAATAAGGCTGAAGTCAATTTAACGTAGCGATAGCAATAAAATATGACAATACAGAACTGCATAGTTTTGTTAACAACAGAGACATTTTCCGTGGTAGCCTGCTACATTTTGTGGTCATCGACCGGTTTCGGGCGTTCGCCCATCTTCAGGATGCGTTTTTCAGACAGTGTGACAACACAGACTTGCACAGGGCAAATTCAGTTTTACACACCCCCCCAAGTGAAGCAGGCTACCACGGAAAATGTCTCTGATGCTTTCCAGCTCTGCGGAACCAACCACCACAACAATTTTGTTAACAATTTAAATGTTTTTTTTTTAATTAATGACATGTAAAATCTTTGAAATGGTTAACTTCCTGTTCCTTGCTAACTGTCGATGAATAAATATATATTAGTTTTACTAAAAGGAACAAAGAAGGGTAGTTATCCACGCAATCAACGTGGCATACAAAGAAAATGCAGCGATTTTGATTCTGGGCAGTCAATTTCTTTCAAGATATGAAATCCCGTTTTAATGTTTCTTCTCTCCTCCGCCAAGACATTTTTAAAGATATAAAAATTTGATCTACTTAAAAGCAGTGTTAACACTTCGAAATTTGTTTTGTGACTGATTCCTTATGCCCCTCAGATCAGACTTTTATTCAGATTCTCCCCTAGGTGGGAGATTAGCAGTCAAAGTTGAAACTCATTCGGTAATAAATTTTAGTGGGCATAAGAGGAACGGTAATGCCTCGATTATGTCTAGTTTTTTGTGACGAATTGGATGATTGGTTGGTTCCATTACTATCAGAAATGCATTGATAAGGGACAACTACTGCAACTTCAGACAATGATTGCTGAAAGAAAATGCTATTCATGTTACAATGTTGGAATAGCGTCAATATCTCTAGAAAAATTTCTATTCACTCTTCAGAAGAAAATAATAGAAGCCAAAATATCATAGAAATTTGCAATAATGAATTTTTTGAAATGGATTTTGTTCATTATGATCTTTTAGTTATGTTTCTAAACATTTTAGTTATCGAAGGAATTTAGCAATCTTTTTTTACAAAACCAGTTCAAAGTTCTGAAACAAATGAAACCAGTTCATTTGGCAAAGCTCCATATTTCAAACAAGAAACTTTCCTATAAGAATAGAAATAAATAAATATATAAATTGTTACTTCCATTTTAGTTTACTAAATTGTTTAATTAAAATCAATAAATATCACTTTTACAGTCCACTATACGTCCTAATAACAATATCATATCCTATATAGTTAACCTATAGCGTACAATAGTCAAATCAATGCATTGCAGATTATGTAAAATTTTGTAAATTGCATTAGTTTTCTGTGTATAAAAAAAATAACTATTATTGTCAATAACTTGTAGAAACTAGTTTTTTTAGTAATGGATATAAAGCTAGTCCGACTTGTTATAAAAATTATTATTTACAATGCAAGATTGAATAGAAAACAACACACCCACATTAACTCACTAGTTGGCAAACTTAACTTTCTGACTGTTATAATTTAAAATGGAACTGATTAATAATTAATAACTTTCATTATAACGATTGTTATAATTGTTTTAAAGATTTTTTTTAAAAAGAGATGGGAGGGATTAGCTAAATGGTTAGCGTGTTGGGCTAGCAACGCGGAGGTCCCGGGTTCAAGTCCAGTGCTACCCTTAGATTTTTTTTTCTTCCTAGGAGTCTCTACAGCTCACGCTTTCCTGATTGGCAGCGTTGTCTGTCGCGAGGGCACTGTCCGGATGCCGACAGTGCATTGAGAAGGCTCCGGGGGCTAATGACCATAGATGTTATTGACGCGCCTTGATTTAAAAAAAAAGAAAAAGAGAAAACAAAATAGAAAAAGTATTTGAATTTTTCATAAATAAGTTATATTGAGATGTGTAGAGAGATTGAAAATTATTTCACCAATTTTATTTTCAAAACATTGATTACGATCGATGTAATGAAACTATAACAGTTTTTTCGCAAAAGTTTCTATTAAATATATATAATCATCATCAGTGCTATAAAAAAAAACAAAAAAAAAAACAGATAAAGATGGCATTATAAGTGGTTTCTAATATACCTTACAGTTAACTTACAATTTGGAATTGTAACTAAAAACTAACAATATAACACTGATTATTATAATAAAAAAACTAAATTACTAATCTGATAGCCACGAAATAATAAAGAGTAATTTTTTGCAGAGAGATATACACTAATTGGAGTAATT
Source organism: Triatoma infestans (assembly GCA_011037195.1). NCBI lineage: Eukaryota > Metazoa > Arthropoda > Insecta > Hemiptera > Reduviidae > Triatoma > Triatoma infestans. Next base: position 55,633 of record JAAEAF010010857.1, on the reverse strand, counting down.
CCGCAGTTAGCTTGGGCGAGTGGCTATGAATAAACGTTTTCGCCTGTCTTTGGCCTGGGGTTTTGTCCACCATTCCTTTGATCGGTCCTGCATCCTTGTCTTGATGGATGCACTCCTAAGGCATCTTGAGACGCCACAGAACGGCTCCGGCCCGATAAGTGCTGCGATTGAATCCTCCCGGTCCAGGCGGTCTGCCGCTTCATTGCCTCTTTAACCCGAATGCTTTATTAAGGAAGACCTTATTATGGCTAATAATTTTCCTGAGGCTGATCCCACACCAGCCTTGAGCTGATCTCCCACGAGTCAATTTCCCGCAGAGCAGCCTGGTTATCCGAATAAATGACGACTGTGGAGTTATGCACTCGCCGTCTTCTTATTTCGGCGGCGCAAGTGATAATCGAGACTAGCTCTGCCTGAAAAACCGTGGCTAGTCTTCCCAGGCTCATCGAGATATTGCATCTCGGATGGGCCCCGTACACGCCGGCTCCCACTCCTTTCTCCATCTTAGACCCATCCGTGCACACTATTTGCCTGTATAGGTACTTATCCCTATACTACCTCTAAATTTATGATAGGATTACGGATTAAAATTTGAAGTTTAAATAATAATTGATAATTTTTACAGATAATCGTAATAAAATAGTGAGAAGAAGCTGTGTGATTCTTGTTTCACACCAGATAATTTTTTTATTGATTTAAAAGCTAATTATTCAAATTATATTACACTTCATGCGTCTTTTACTTATCTAATTTTTGATCCTACTACTAAAATAAAAAAAAATGAATGATAGAAAAAAATATAAGAACAACTAAGACGTCTCATTTTGAAGTAGTTGTTGTTGATAGTGTTGTAAAGACGGGCTGTTTTTTTTTCTCTCTCTCTCTTTTTTTTTTAATAAGGTAATAATTACCGCTTTAAGCGTAAAGTGATGGATGATAGTAAAGAAAATGAATAAGTGCTGATTGATCTGAAAGTCATGCACCACTCATTATTAACTTAGCTTAAGAATATCTCTCCTTCTGGCTTTATAACACCTTCCCAAGCAGCAACTGTCCTAAATCTGTGCCACGTTTTATATAACGGTTTCCGTTATATAAAAAAAAAACAAGAAAGGATAAGAAAGGTTCAGATTAGAGGGGTGCTTTGTCTCCAAACATGATGTCCTATTCTGAAGAAGGGTGAAGGGCCAAACAGGGAGAATGAGAAAGAGAGAGAATATAAAAAAATGAAAAGAAAATAAAAAAAGTACAACAGGCGAGAATGATTTAAAATAAAATTAAAAAAAAACAAAAAAAAAAAAAGAAACGAAGGGAGGAGAAGAGATGTGGAAGGGAAGATAGAGTGAATACAAAATAAAAATAAAACCCCAAGGACTGATAGCACTTAATCATGCCGGATAAATGGTGGCCGTTGGTTGCGTTGAGCCGTGGATTAATCAAAAAGAATATGTTTAACGCGTCATTTCTCTATATCCAAAAGACATGTCGCCGAGAGCCAACCACACTTTTTTCTCTCTGTTATCGAACATTCGACTTCTTACAATAAAAGGAGTAGGAGGCGGGAAGTATATATATATATATATATATATAATATACTTATATTTTATTTTTTTCCTTATAATACTTATCATTGTTGAAATACTAAAAAACAAGAATAGAGTAACAAAACCGGCTCTTACGATACCGCATTTTTAGCATTGTCACCATGGGAACATGTTCCTAGTATCTCCCACCTACATATTTCGCATCATACTTTATCTTAGCTATTATAGTTACTTGTCAATTATTGGATACTAAATTGTTGGATAACAATAAATTAAGGGAGGAGTTTATAACTCGCGTACAAGATCAATAAAATGAACCCCCCCCCACTTTTTTTTTAAATGTAATTCTCCAAAAATTCCGCTTCGAAATATTTTCTAAAGATGGAAATTTTTTTATAGCACAATTAGTTGTCCATGATATTTGTGGTGGAACCGTGTAATATATTGAAGTAGCATTTTAAAAAAAGGAATGCCTCTATAGCGTCATTTATTTTTACTTACTCTTACTCCGAGTATATAAGAGGAAGTATTGTAATCGTGTCAAATTTACAATATCGAGTTTTCACCGGAAATATCTGTTTTGAGATCCCTTAATTCCAAAAAAGTAGTTTTTAGCAAATTGTCTATGTATGTATGTATGTATGTATGTGAACTGCAATTAGCTCAAAAACGAAAAACCGTAGAAAGTTGAAACTTTATATTCCGTTTAGATATCACCATGGGATCTGACAGTACGTTATCTGTCAAAATTCCTCAACCAGAAGTACCGCTTTACTAGTTGGATTTTTTACTTTTTTCCGATTTTCTCAAAAATGGCTCTAACGATTTTCTTGAAACTTGGCACACTAACTACACACACAAAGAGCTACAACTTTTATTTGGAACATTTCTTTGGGAAAATTCATTTGAGGGCACTTTTGAGGGTGGGGTGGTAGTTACGGCTTCTTCTAAAGTGCTGTTTCAATTCATTAGACAATTCTGTCATCTAAATAATATTAATGAGAATTAAATATGTTGTTAAAATTTCGTGTGTGAAAAAACTCGGATTACCGGAAGTGCGTCTACTTTACCACTTTACTAAATGATTTTTTTTTTCACTTTTTCACGATTTTGTCAAAAATGGCTTCGAATATTTTCTTGAAACTTTCTATATAAACTACACATACAAAGATCTACATTTATTTAAAACATTTCTCTGGGAAAATTCATTTATGGGCACTTTTATGGAAGGAGTAGGGTTACAACTTCCTCTAAAGTGCTATCATAGTTGATTATACAATTCTATCATCCAAATAAAATTAATTAGAAATAAATAGATGACCAAATTTACGAGTTTCAAGAAAATTAGTAAACCGGAAGTGCGCGCTTTTACTGAACCGTTTTTTGTTTTTTTTCAGTTTTCGACGAATTTCATTAAATTTGGTACACTAACTATAAAATTTATCAATTATAATTGTGAGACGTGGTGTAAGAGAAAGTTGTGTGAGTGTTTCACACCAGATTTTTCCTGAATCTATATATGAAATCAATTATTTCAGAAAAAAGTAAGTTGAAAATTTGAAGTAATTAGTATATTATGTTCATGTGTGAAGCAAAGTCATTTTTGCAAACTCAAGAAGTCTTAAAATGAAAATTAAGCTGTGAAACACTCAAACAACTTTTTTTATTTCTAGTAATATAATTTTACATATATAACTTGATAATTTTTTTTTCAATTAAAAGAGATTGCAGAAGGTTACTTATTAACTTCAAACAGGTAGGAAAATGACGATAGCGCCAATAACATAAACCTAAACCTATTTATTTGAAATTTTAAAGCCACACATTCCATAGAACCCGAATTCCATATCTAAAAATTAAACATATTTTGGGAAAAATATTACAAATAAAGGGAATAAATTTATTCCTTGGTGGAATATAGCTATATCAAGTTTAGCTATAACTCAGTGAGCTATACCAAGTTTTATAGAAAATCGTTGTAGCGGTTTTCAAGAATTTTCCAAAAAAACAAAAACAAATACCTATTTTATAAACACTCACATTTCCGATTTGACCAAATTTCTTCAAATTTTGAATTCTATAATAGGATCCGAAGAGAGGGATCCAAAGCAGAGGGAGAGAGAGAGAGAGAAACAGTCTCGCTCACTTGTTTAGGCAAGACTAGAGTGGGAGAAACTGTTTAAATACAGCTGTGTTAGCCATAGGAGGGAGTATACCGAGGGTCTTCCAACAGAGTTCATATAGCAGTCACAACGCGTCATCAAACTTTTTCTTTACCTCTCACTACCATTCTATATATTTTACTGTAAAGTCCAGGCAGTTTTCGATTATACAGTGTTCATCCATACTTCTAGTTTATTTATCTATATAACAGACCGCAAGGGGTATCTATTGCATGCAATTACTACATGTACCACGGGTTACTACAGCTCAGTACTCCATGCACTTCGTCAGAACAGTACACAATATACTTAAACTACATACACCCTACACTTTACAGACAAGGACAAACACAGTGCACAAACTAGGTCTCCGTCCCTAGTTAATTGGCGAAAGCCAAGGAGAAGGAAGGGAGTAGCTTAGTGGTAGCGCGCTGGACTAGCAATGCGGAGGTCCCGGGTTCGAATTCAGTATGCTGCTGTAGTGGAAGAAACAAATGAAAAAAAATGATAGTTTTTAAAAATAGTTTAGAATATTTTATACTTTGAAAAATAGAATTTTGTTAATATTTTAAATGTATCTTAGTGCAGTGAAAAGAGCCAGGTACTATAATTTAAGATCATTGCTATAAAGAGACAAAGGGTCAAGAATCCGTTAAATTAATACAATGCCACTTGGCCAACTGTTTTGTAAGAGAAGGCATTCCTTACAACAGTCTGCATTCTGCTTTCAAAGCCAGAACACTTGCTTCAGGAATCGCTCTCTTAAAACTCAGTGCCAGTGATGGAGAGTAACATTTATTCTAGATTAATAATTAATTTGTTAAGCATATAATTGTGATATTGTAAAGTAACTTAATTTCACTTGGAGAACATATCTATTTTAAAAACAGTGGTGCTCTCTTGATTATTTCTGATGCTTCTCTCTCTTAAAACTTACAAGCCCTTTTACTAAACCGCTCGTGCTACACTAACTACTACTACAAACATACACACATCACACCAAATAACATTTCACTGCCCTTAGATATTCTCTTCCTAGGAGCCTCTACAACTCACTGTCCGGTGATAGGCAGTGTTGTCTGTAGCTTGGAGGCAGTGCATTGGAGAAGGCTCCGGGAGGCACAATAGATCTTTCAGCTCGCAGTGCAATAATCCCCTACAACAATCTAAAATCTATATAACCCATTCTCTCTCCTTCTGAAACCCATTATATTTATTATTATGTATGTGGTAAAACCATACATTATACTGAAATCGTATTTTAGTGGAAAGTGTAACTTTACTGAGTGTTATTTTTTTCCCTTCAGTTTTCATGAATTTTCTCGAATATGGCTCCAACGATTTTCTCCAAACTTACACTATTTATATATACAAATGAAGCTAATAACTTTTATTTATAACATTTTTTGTTTTCAAAAAGTGAAATAAAATGAAAAAATTGTTTAAATAAAAGTCAAAGAAAAAAAAAGTTATTAATAATAAATTATCTCTCGAATTATATATCTCAATAATAGTTAATAAATTTAATAGATTTCCACCGTAAATCTGTGGAAATACTTACTCATCTCAGAGTTTTGAGCTAGATAATGCTTTAATTGATATATAATTTTAGCTTTGAATTAGTTAAATATGATTCAGTGATTGGTTGTTTAATTTAGATAGATAGAAAAAAAGCTTTATTACAAATATACAACTGTACAATATAATATGTAGAAGTGCCAATGTACATTGACATTACAACCTTCCTACATTGTTTATATGGAGGGATCGTAGGAGGTTATTTCGCGGCAGAGTGGATTGAGATCACAGCCTAGAGTGGAGAGGTGTTTCAAGAGACGATTTTGGATGAAGGAATAAACTGGGGTTACAGAAGATTTTATAGAAGAAGTAGGTCGATTTTGATGTGTCCGTGGTGAATCAGTCGCAAGTCTCAGGAATTTGTTCACGGTTATCGGAAGTTTTTTGATGTTACTTTACTAGTCCAGGCTCCAGGCGGAGGAAACGTAAAGTAACATCGGTCTGATGACGACTCTGTACAGTAGGAGTTTGTTTTGTTTGGTTATTCTCTTTAGTCGCGTGACAGTAACGGCCTTATTCTCATTTTTCCCAGAATTCACTTTGTTCTGTACATGGATTATGAAGTTAAATTTGTTGGCCCAGAGTTATTCTGAGGTACTTGATGTTGTTAGTCCAAGGGATCAAAATGATGTTGTATTAAATTTGTCTGATGATTCTAGATCTACGTTTAGTAAACAGTATGGCGTTTGTTTTGTCATGATTTATTTTCATTGTTCATTTAGTGTAGTATTTTGTCAGTTTATCTGTTGCAGATGTAAATCTGTTAGTAATAGTGTCAAATCTTCATGATGATGTGTACAAAGCAACATTATAATGGATTTGATGAGGAGAGAAATTAGGTTTGATTAATTAGACGAGATATGAAGACACTGTTATAATATAGCTATAAGTTTACACAAACTGCACTGGACTTGTAATGATTTTATAGAATAAAAGGTGAGAGTAGAGATATGACACGTTGCGATGTATATGGTTGAATCTCATAGATAGATATCTAGATAGATGTCGTTAGGTAGATTCTCACTGGCTTATATACAGGTTCTCCCACTCTAGCCTGCTTAAATCAGAGCGTACCAGAGAGGGTCCTTTTCTCTCTTAATTCTCTCTCTTGCCATTACAACATCGCCAGCACATAGGGTTGATATGAGGAAGTTTGGAAAGATAATTAATGTAGGTGACGAAGAGGGTGGGACCCAGGATAGAACCTTGAGGAACAACTTTCTGCTATTGGGTAGGAATCAGAGGAGTCCATGTTTAGTAGGATATAAAATTTTCTATTGCTTAATTTAATTTACAGTATCACCTGTATAAATATGCAAAAAAAAAATACATGTTACTTACCGTAACTTTTATGAATGATATGTAGTGAATAACGGTTGTTCACACACAAGATACTCCCCCTCATTTTAGAGTGGTCCTTTTTTTTTTCATGGTTAGAGATATCTGATTTTTCTTTTATATCTAAGATTTGGATGTTTGTTGGCGATATAATGGAAAATAATCCTTGACGTGGTTAAGTTTCAAAAAAAAAAAACCACACACGCACACACAAAAATGTAGCGATGCATTTTGGATGAGGACAATGAGGTAAAGTTGTTCCGCCATACAAAAACTGAACGAAAGAGGATACTTCCTTGTTTGTTTTGTAAATATGTATCTCATCCATATAGAATAGTGTGAAGTACAAGAAACAAGACTACATGACACACGAGGCGCTTTACATAAAGAGAGAGAGATAAAAAAAATTACATAAAAATATTATATATACAACATGCAAACGCATAGACACACACACACACACACATTATATGTGCGTATAAACAAAATATGCCTCCCTCGCAGTTATCAGATGGCCCCGTACTTAAAATAATCTTTTCTATTCTTATTTACCCAACACACGTACGCCATGTATACAAGTTGTCTAACGCCCTAGAACTGTATGAAAAACTTGTATGGAAATTGTGCTATTGTCTTGTTCTCATCACATCTGTTTATATTTCCTATTTTGGTTACCATATCTTTTTATCTAAAAATACATAAAGAAATAAAATTAAAACATTTTTTTATTACAAAATAAATATTATAGAAACTTTTACGAATTAATCGCTTTACATTTCATTTTGTTTAGTATTAGCCAATAAAAATCATTTCTTGCAAAAACAACAATCAAAAAAATAGAAAATGTAAAAAATATAGCCTATTAAATTCTATGTTAAATTATTTTTTTAAATAGTTTTTGTATGCTTGCATTTAAATAAACAGATTGACAAACAAAAAATTTGATGTACTTTCTAATTCATTACAAACAGTTTTTTTTTTTATTTTTTTTATTTTTTTTATAACAAACATAACTTATTTATATGGTTTCTAATAAATAAACAAAGACGTCATTATCTAATAAACAATAAAATAAGAATGTTCAATTTGCAGGCGAATTTTTACTTCCTCGAATTACCAGCATATTATTATGATCTGATGAGAATGGCGAAGATTTAAGAAAATATGATTGTAATAATGCGATAACTTGTGGATGATGATATAGCCTAGAAGAACCTGACTATTTGTGGTGTATAATGTTGTAAATTAGTGATGGTATAGTAAATAGTAAAACTGCACCATAAAAATGTTACTTTGATCAGCAAAAAACATCTAAAATGTAGATTTATTTGCCATGATACAAAAAAATCAAGGCTATAATAATATGCATGACTCTGAAGCATTTCTAAAGTGAATGAATAGAAGAATCTCCACTTCTTTGAAAGGAAGATTTTCAGAAATATATAATAATACCCCCGCCAGTGTTACTCAGGTTTATTAGATTTTAAGGCCAGCCTAGGGAAATACGCCAGGATCTTTCAGATTAAAGTTGTAGCGTTACAACTCTGCGCTAAAGAGGAGATTATAAAGCAAGGATGGCAGGGTAGGAGAGTGGTCACATACACCAATTGTCTGGCAGCCTTGTAAGCACTTTCTTCACACCAAGCAGTCTCAAGACTGGTGTGGGTCAGCCTAACTGCCCTAATCCTGAGAGGGCGGATGCCCTAGCGAAGGAGGGTTCGAAGTAATAGGTTCCAAAACATTCTGCGAGATGTCCAGAAGCCTAATTCAAACTCTATCAAATATTATGATGTTTTTTTGGGATGAATGAAGAACCAATTTACAGCCAGATATATTTTTGGTTCTTCATTCATCCGCAAAAAAACATCATATACTGTTTCAAAGCAGCCAATCAAAAACCAACTGGTAAAATTGAAGATAAACTCTATCAAATGTTGGATAGAAGAATAGCGTTCGCAATGATGGGAGAGACAGGCTAAGTACTTCATTAAGAGATATTTGCCTACATTTACCTGGGACCTACTGAGCCATGGCCGAAAGGCCAATAAGTGGGTCTATTAACAGGGCATTGTAGGCTGAATAGGCATACGCCCCAATTACTACTTGCAGATGACGCGTTATGCCGATTCTGGAGGATCCAGGAGGAAACCCCCGAACACATCTTTTGTGAGTGTGTCAGTTTAACAAGGACAAGGTTTCTTTAACTAGGGACAAACAATTCTGAAGCTATGAGCTTCATGAAGAAGCCACTCTCGGCTTTGCTAGGTCTCGAGAGCGAAGCTGATAAATATGCTAGAATTTTAGGGGACCCACAATAGACCTTCTAATGTAGATAGCAGGGAAATGATGTCTGCCCTTCCCTTCGGTCAATCTAATCTAATCTACACAAGTTTGGGGGCGTAGGACCCAATTTGGAAGTGTACAGCCTCATCCAAGAACCGAACATAATAGAATAAATTAAAATTAGACGACTTCGGCTGGGCTGAACAAAATAGTACGGATGGCTTACGAGAAAATTCCCACGAAACTGCAGAGTTGAACAGTTTTATGGAAGGAATCAGATGAGTTAGACAATCATATGGCTTAGTCGGATGAGCCGGGAGTGAGAGAGGATGGTTGACAATGCATCATATTTGACCCATGAAAAATAGTGGAAGCTAATTCAGGAGATCAGAATTCAACATTCTATGCAATACTTTGCTTTCTTTTATTGGCCCCGCCCCCCATTTTCGCGATTTTCACTTGCACCACTTCGGAATATTCGGGGGTCCTCCAGTGGACCATATGTCCTCAGGTTGAGAGCCCTGCAGTAAGCTACCACTGCAAGTTTAATATATGGTTCTACCACCTATGTATTATTACTATTTTATTAAGAGCATTCGGTGATTCCAAAGTTGGAGAAAAGATTTTAGCGAGTGGGCTGTATGCGTGTGTGTCTTCGATCAAAATACTTCAAAATCGAAAAATCGCAGACAGCTCAAACTTAGTATTTCATTTAATTAGCACCAAAGCATCTGACATGAAATTTTCGATCAAAATCCATCCAACGGAAGTACAAATTTACTTACTTTTTACTTCCTGTTACTCCTAGTAAGCGGAAGTATTGAATTCGTGTCAAATTTTCGATATCAAGTTTTCACCGGAAATATCCGTTTTGAGGTCCCCTGAGTCCAAAATAGTGGTTTTTAGCAAATGTGGCTGTGTGTGTGTGTGTGTGTGTGTGTGTGTGTGTGTGTGTGTGTGAATACCATAGCTCAAAAACAAAAAACCATAGAAAGCTGGAACTTTATATTCCGTTTAGGTATCACCATGGGATCTGACATGTGTTACCTGTCAAAATTCTTCAACCGGAAGTACCACTTTACTAGTTTTTTTTATTTACTTTTTTGCGATTATCTCAAAAATGGCTCCAACGATTTTCTTTAAACTTAGACCATCAACTACACATATAAAACGCTACAACTTTTATTTGAAATATTTCTCTGGTAAATTTCATTTAAGGGCACTTCTGGGGTAAGGGTGGAGTTAGGTTTTCATCTAAAGTGCTATTTCAGTTTATTAGACATTTCTATCATCTAAATAATGTTAATTAGAATTAAATATATTGTTGAAATTCCGAGTTTGAAAAAATCGGATAACCGGAAGTGCGTTAGTTTTTTGAAAGTGAAACACTACCAAATGATTTTTTTCACTTTTTAGCGATTCTTTCGAAAATGGCTCCAACAATTTTCTTGAAACTTCGTATATAAACTAAGCATGCAAAGGTCTACATCTTTTATTTAAAACATTTCTCTGGGAAAATTCATTTAAGGGCACGGGGTAAGGTTACAGCTTCCTCTAAAGTGGTGTCATAGTTGATTATACAATTCTATTATCCAAACAAAATTAATTAGAAATAAATAGATGTCCAAAATTCCAAGTTTTAAGAAAATTAGTAAGCCGGAAGTGCGCTTTTACTGAACAGTTTTCAACGAATTTCGTTATATTTGGTAAATAAACTATAACATTTGTCAATTCTAATTTTGAAAACAGGAGTAAGAGAAAGTTGGATGAGTGTTTCACATCAGATTTTTAGTTTATTAAGCTTCCAATTTGGGTCAACCAATTACCTGGGCACTTCAAGTATTAGTAACAAAAAAAAAAAAATTATAAATATTAATGCAAGTTAATTTCATTTGAAACAGACATGCTGCAGTTTCAATTAATTGTCTTAACGACATTCTCACGTTGACAGGTTATGTCTTTTTGTCGTCTTATTTTCTGGTTCCCTTACATTTCTATCAAGTAATTATAAAGCTGTCAGGTATATATTTTGAATTTTTTATTTATTTCTTTTTCTTATCCTGCCTGGCCGGGTTTTTATTATATTTTATTTGTTTTTTTTTTTTTTGAGGGGAGGAGATGATTTGTTCTTAGATAGATTGGGCAAACTTGGAGCAGGAGATCTCCTTTTAACTTTGAGAAAATTTTGGTGGTATTTTTGTGTGTGTAAGTCTGCATGATTTTTTTTTTAAACATCCGCAAATGATTGTTGGTTGATTGATGCAACAACCTGTGTGTAGCAATCCCACGGATTACCACTGCTACTCAATGTTTTTTTTTTTGCATCAAGGAACGTTAAATGAATTTAACATATTTTTTGGGATGGGTATAAGATTTGGGATAAAAAGAAAAAAAAAATTCTAAGTTAAGATGAGAATTAATCACTAGCAGCAAATGTTCAAAGTCCAAGCAACAACCTTTAATATATGATTGGGTAGTATAAGAACAAGATGTTCTTATAGGTTTTTCGCTGCCATTTTCATGAAAAACATTTAAGTCTTTTGGTTTCCCATATTGCTAACACGCTATTTAGGGTTCGTTACACCTTGTTTAATAGGCAGATTATTTTTGAATAATTTACGTATTCTTGAAATTTTTTATCGCTCAGATAATAAAAAGTGTTTTGACAAAACACTGAGTACACTTAACAACTTATATTAAATAAAATTTAATAGTAGTATATTCTTCAATATATTCGCTATTTATTATACATAATTTTCTAATGTCTAATCATCACTTTTATAATTCATTCCGTTATTGTTATTAAACACATACATAGTAAGATAACCTTATAACCACCTGAATACAATCAACAAGTGTAGTGTGTATTAAAAACATTAAGTGGAAGTCAACTAATGGCGGGTGGTAGCCCTAGAAAATAACTACAAAAATTAACTTTTAAATTTATGATAAAAAATAATAACACTATTTACATAATTACTATTTATTTAGATACTATTAATAAATTCGTTAAAAAAAAAAAAAAAAAAAATTATTTCGATGCTTGATGTTGACGCTGCTCATTATGCAGTGTCAAAAAAAATGATCATATTCGGTTATTTCTGACAAGCTTCGTTTGCCATATTAATGTGACCCATCTAGTGCTATTGTAGCTGCACGCCGGGCAGCGTTGATTGTAAATTGTGTGCAATATTATAACTTAAATTTAAAAAAAATATATATTTATTTATATTGTGTTCGTTAAAGGTTTTTTACTTTCTCTTACTCCTAGTAAGAGGAAGTATTGTAATCGTGTCAAATTTCGATATCGAGTTTTCACCGGAAATATCCGTTTTGAGGTCCCCTGAGTCCAAAGAAGTGGTTTTTAGCGAATGGTCTGTGTGTGTGTGTGTGTGTGTGTGTGTGTATGTATGTGAACAGCATAGCTCAAAAACGAAAAATCGTAGAAAGTTCAAACTTGATATTACGTTTAGGTATCACCATGGGATCTGACGGTGCGTTATGTGTCAATATTCCTCAACCGGAAGTACCACTTTACTAGTTGTTTTTTTTACGTTTTTGCAATTTTCTCAAAAATGGCTCCGAAGATTTTGTAACTACACATACAAAGAGCTACAACTTTATTTGAAACATTTCTCCAGGAAAATTCATTTAAGGGCACTTCTGGGGGAGGGGTGGGGTTAGGTTTTCATCGTAACTGCTGTTTCAGTATATTAGACAATTCTGTCATCTAAATAATGTTAATTAGAATTAAATATGTTGTTGAAATTCCGAGTTTGAAAAGAAATAGATAACCGGAAGTGCGTTTTTACTGAAATATAATTTTCAGTTTTCTGGTATTTTCTCGAAAATGGTCCAACGATTTTCTTTAAACCAGCGTTGTTAACTATACATATAAAGAGCTACAACTTTTATTTGAAACTTTTCCCCTGATAAATTCATTTAAGGGGACTTTTAGGGGAGGGGGGTTATGTTTTTCTTTAAAATGCTATCACAGTTGATTATACAATTCTGTCATCCAAATTGAAATAACTAGAAATTAATATATGACCCAAATTCCGAGTTTCAAGGAAATTAGGAAACCGGACAGTTTTACTGGACAGTGTTTTCACTTTTCGACGAATTTCATTAAATTTGGTACACTAACTATAAAATTTGTCAATTATAATTTTGAGTACTGGAGTAAGAGAAAGTTGTGTGAGTGTTTCACACCAGATTTTTTTTTCTTTTTATTCAATAATATTATTTTTTTAATGAATAATAATTTACAATAAAATAAATATTGTTTTATAGGAGCTTTATCAGGGTCGTTAATGTTGAATATTTAAAAAAAAAAAAAAAAAATTAAATTTACCCGAAAAAATTGAAATAAAAAACAAAAAAGTTGTTCCATTTCTGACATTATAATTCAACACATAGAAGTTAGTACATGATTTCTCGAATAACTAATTTAAATGAAAAAGTTATTCAAAAAATTTAGTGAAGCTAAAACACGAATAATGGATTTTTATATTCTAATAATTAATTTTATATATATATATATTACTTATTTGAGAAATCATGTTTTTGAATAACAGAAAATATTTTACAAATAATCCATGTGAATTTATTTTTAATTAACGTGAGTTAAATTTAAGAAATGTTGCATTTTATTCTTGCCAATTTTACGGGGTCCCCACTTAAGTCAACTTTCTACACGAAATTGATAACTTTACTCTGGACGATGGATGAAAATCAGAAACCGGTGCATGCATGGTAAGACGGATAAAATCCTAGATGTTATCTCATCATTGCAGACCCAAAAACCACATATTCAACTATTGTAAATTTTTATTGGCCTAAACGCTTGCCACCAAAGTAAGTGCCACCAAAACAATTTATGTTAAACTTAATGCATTTATATATTTGATTATTTCAAAACTAATTATATCTTTAATAGTTAAAGTTGAATGCGGGTAACATTTACTACGAGATAGCTGTGAAGTAACTTGTTTTTTTTTCTAACTTTAAGTGAGAAAACCAGTTCAGCATAATATCATAATTTATGTAATAGTCTTATGTGCAGCACTAACTAGATGTGGCTGGTAAATAAAACAAAGGTAAAAGACAAGAAGTTACTTTTACAATGTGAGATAGAATGAGTGGTAAAACTTAGTGAAAGAGAAGAGAAGAAAAACGACACTGGCTTCTTGATTACGATGTTACAACTGCAATGGCCAGCCACTTACTTTACCTTACTACACATACAACGTGCATCACTTATACATACGCGCGCATGGTGCATCGCACACATTCATTTTGTGTTAGTATCAAAGAAAAGGTCATCGTCCGAAACATCTCATTTATTAGAAAATCTAATATGCGATATCATATGACTGGACTTCACGTCTTGTTCCAGCATCTTTTTATTTACTTATATAGGATTGTCTCTAATATGAAATTTAATGGTTTCAAGTCGTTAATGGGAAGTCGTTAGACATATTGTTTCTATTTGATATATTAATTTTGTTTCAATCTGATGTTATACACTTACAACACTTACAACTTATTGCTGTTAATGACCATCTTCCTTTATACAACAAATTTTACACATTTGTACGGTGATGGATGCCAGAAATATAAAAATATATTTAATTTGAAATAATCAAAAATATCAAGAAAAATGTAACATTCCCTTGCAAAAGGGACTATTCAGGTAGAAGACCACCACTGTCTTTTAGAGTTCATGAACCTTGTTAGCATTGTCAACCCCTTTTTCTCACAGGAGAAGATTTGCACGAACAGTTAGAAGACATTCCTTTTGTACAGACACTCAAGCCAGAACACTTGCTTCAGGAATCGCTCTCTTAAACTTAGTGCCAGTGATGGAGACTAACATTTATTCTAGATTAATAATTAATTTGTTAAGCATATACTTGTGATATTGTAAAGCAACTTAATTTCACTTGGAGAATATATCTATTTTAAAAACAGTGGTGCTCTCTTGATTATTTCTGATACTTATCTCTCTTAAAACTTACAAACACAAGCCCTTTTACTAAACCGCTCGTGCTACACAAGCTACTATTACCACCTACAACATCACATCACACCAAAAACATTTAAGAAAACACTGGTAGATTAAATTAAATATATGCTTTAAAGATATTTAAATGCTCTTCAATAACACAGTAATATGCTTATTAATTTACTGAAATTAGTTGGAATAAAGTCTTATGTTATAACTTATATCTGGCACTGATAATAAGAGAGAGAAAACATTCTGCTTGAATGTCTGTTTCAGATTGTGTTGAAGAAATGTCTTCTAATTGTTCGTTCAAATCTTCCCCTGTGGGAAGAAGGGGAAGACAATGCTAACAAGGTTCATGAACTCTTCCTGTAACTGTACTCTTCTACCTGCGTGTACCCTTTTTTGCTAACGAGCTTGCATTTTCTTCATATCGTAATTTTCTTTAAATAAAATAGATATAATTTCTTCCATCCATCGCAGTACCAATATTTAACGTAGAGGTAGAGGCGGAAAACTAACCACCCCCCACCCCCAGGGAGGTGGAAGATCTGTATTTCATTATAATCCAGCAGTCAGCATCAACTACCTTGAACAAACCAAATAAAATTTAAAATTTAATGCTACAAATGGCCGAATTCCTAAACTCATATTTTATTTTTCGGAAAAAGGCTTCAAATAAAATATTTATATAATTTAAGGCGCTTCAAATCTATGGTTATTTGCGCTCGGAGCCTTCTCAATGCACTGCCGGCTTCCGGATAGTATTCTCTCGTTACAGACAACACTGTCCATCACCGGTCAGTGAGCTATAGAGGTTCCTAGGAAGAAAAAATCTAAGGGTAGCACAGATAGAATCGAACCCGGGTCCTCCGCGTGGGAGTCCAGTACGCTCCCTTCCCTTTCAAATAAAAGCATAAAGAAAATTGCTTAAATTGTTCATGAGTGTAATGGATCTGTTAGGTGGAGAGAATTTAGTTCTAGTTGGTGATATAAGAAGATTTGGTTAATACTGGTTAACTAATATATTAATAAATAGACACAGACTGCCTGGACTTTACAATACAGAAATGTTTTAAGGTAGAATGGTATGAGAATGACACATGGCCAGATTGGATGTACTGAACTAATTTCAACTGTCTTTATGGACTGTCCGTCACTATATTTATACAGCTTCTCCCACTCCAATCCGAGAGAGTGGTTGAGCTTCTCTTACTCTCTTTTGTTGCTGTTACAATGAGAAAATTAAAAAAAAAAAAAAACGAAACACAAAAGCTAATTATTCTTTAAAGTTGCAAATTTGGTTAACCGATTTTCTTTAAAATTTTGGATTTCTAAAAGTGATAGGTATATATGAATATAGAGAGTCTATGAAGTTTAAACAAAAATCATTAAAGCCTTTTTCGGGAAAAGTCGTGAAGTAAAGTCGCGAAGTCCGGTTGATGGATTTTGCCGGAGCTATCTGTGACTTTTGTTTTGTTGAGATATTTTGTTTACAACCACCCACCCAACTTAGTAAGAAGCATCGACTATGCAGTTTTTGTATTCTGTTGAGGTTGGTACGTTTTGTAGTTGAATAGAGTTCTAGTCCGTACATCCAGATGGGTGTGAGGAGACGTATGTATATCTATACACTACTAAATTAAAAACAATATAATACGTATAGTTTACATAATGTTTATAATGAATGTTATATTCTTCACTCCAAACCAAAAACTAAATATTAAAACAGATATCTAAATATTTTAAGTAAGTAAACAATTGATGTTTATATTTTAATCCTGATTCCTAACAATTCTACCATATCATTAGGTAAAACCTACTCTTATCTCGGTAGAATTGCAACCTGGGACATTCCTCAAGAATATATGAATACGTTTAATTAAGTGTAATAGCATCCAGCAGAGAGAAGAGAGGCCCACTCTGGTTAACAGAGACTACTCTCTGACTTAGGCAGGCTAGAATGCGAGAACCTGCCAGTGGGAATATATAAGCCAGTGGGAATCTATCTAGAGGATCTATCAGATACAACCATACAACTGTACATCGCATCGTGTCCATATCCTTACTCTCACCATTCATTCTATCATTTTCATTATAAAGTCCAGTGCAGTTAGTGTAAACTCAGCTACATTATATTAGTGCCTTCATATCTCGTTCATTTAATCAAACCTAATTTCTTTTCTCAACAACCCCATTATATTAAGTTAATTCGACACAATAGATTTGGACGAAATAGATCAGCCGAAAGTACCGCTTTACTGGATTTTTCAGTTTTCACTATGGCTTTCTCAAATTCCAAGTTTTTTTCAAGTTTGAAGAAATTTTCGTCCATCTTAAACTATGTAATTTACAGTAAGAGAAAGCCGTATGAATCAGAAACTATGCATAACTGCATAACTCTAAAGGAAAACTTATTTTAGTCTTTGTGGGGACCAATATTGAACATTTATTATAAGATAGGTTAGAAATCATAATAAATCATTTTGACAGTTGAGTGGAATACTAAACTGTCCAGTCCAGTTCATCCATTAATTTATAGTATATACAAAACAGACTGGATGACAGGCAAATCCTTTTCTTCTTAAATGACTTTCTTAAAATGCAAGTAGCGAAGTCTTATCAAAGATTTTTTATTTAATACCCTTCTTTTTTTTTTTTTTTAAGAGACTAGTTTCGAGATTTCTTCATATACAGAGTCAGAGCACTCATCAATTCGCACTCTTTATCAACAAATCTCAAGGGGGTTGAACGCCGGAAACTGTTGGAGATCTCAAAATATACCAAATGAACACACGAATTAACTATTTGCACTCAAACATAATTATATATATATAACAATTTATTGAGTAAGGAAAGAATAGAGTGTAATATAAAGAGTAGAGTGACAGAGTAAAGAATGTATGATAGTTGGTTGGCGTGATGAATGTAGAAAGGTCGATATGAATCGCTTGAAGAGTGATGTGACTAGTTAGAACTCTGGCTCCTTCTAGCGGTGGTGAGTTAGTATGACTAGCGTGGGTGTACCTCCAAAGGTTGAAGATGGTGTAGCGACTGATATAATGTTTTTCTGGTGGCTGATTCTTAAGCCCTTCAGATGATCGGCTTTATTCAATTTCTCTTATCTCTAGAAACAGCTTCTATGAGAGAGATTGACGATGGAAGTTGCAATCCATTCGCCAGTACTTGTAGCGGGCGTGACAAAGGGTGTAATGCGTAGTCAAAGTACAGATTGAGAACTCAGTGATACCACTTTTAGGCGGTTGCTAATACAACTATTGTGTTCAACACTCTCTGCTTAAAATCAGCAATGGAAGCTGATAGGGATAACTTCTTTAATGTATTGAATAGTTGCTGGATCCGTAAAGCTGGACAACAGAGCTGAGATTAGGTCTCTCAGAGCATGCAACTTTGTGCTAGCTTTTAACCATTCTTGAAATCTGGTTTGTATAGAAAGTTCACAATCACTTTTTAGAGTATTTGTCACCTACTAACCGAATATGAATACTCTAAAGCAGCAGCATAAGTAGACTTGGATGACCTCACAGCTCTCATCCTTATGGATGAGTACAGTGGGTTGTCGGCAGTCTAAGATGCTCATTGGGGGAGTCCGGATGGAGCTTTGAGAAGCGGGATCCGATGTCTTTCACGGATCTCTCTCAGGCATCGGGTTGGCTTCCTTACTGGGCATTGTGGCCTAAGGAGACATCTCTATATAATGGGACTCATGCCTGACCTCTTTTGTAGAGTTTGTGAGACGGAGGAGGAAACACTCATGCATCTGATGAGATTTTGGGCTGTGAGAGATTAAGTTTAGGACCTTCGGCCGGAATAGGATACCGGTAGAGGATCTTAAGCTATGTCATTTTAAGCTTTCGGTCCGATTTGTTCGGTCTGTGGTGAAACTTAGATGGTTAAAACCTGGGCCTGGACTTTTGTTCTAGTCCCAATAGTTGTTATTCTTTAGGGGTGGCTATATGGGCCTAGGGAGGCTTTGGATAGCGTAAGGTTTTGCCCTCCCCTTCTTTGAATAATAATAATAATAATAATAATAAGCAGCATAAGTAAGAGGCATCAAAAACTTAATAATAGCTCGCGTTTTAATATTAACTTAAGCTCAACGGCAAACTCTGCCTACCATTCATAGTAATCTATAATTTCTACATCTTTACTTGTAATACACGTGCAATGACAAAAGGATTTAGTTACCATTTCATTTAGTTTTTTTAACCACTCCCTCTATACATCATTTTTAAACTATTTTTCTACTTATTGCACAACAACAGTTTAGGGTGACCACTAAAGTAAAAAAAAAAAAAAAAAAAAAAAATTAAATTACGGACAAGTTAAAGGAATATGACGTCATTGCAGGACATACACCACAAAATGCTAAGCCATAAATTACTATGAAATTAACCCTTGTTCATTATAAAAAGTTAGGTAGGACTGTGTTTTATTTTTTTTTATTTTATTTTATTATTATTAAATCTATCCTTAAGAGTTATTACACGCAAGGTCACTTTTAATATTAACGATAGTGGAAATTTGAATATAACCTGCTTATTTATTACCTTCCCTTTTTTTTTCTCAAACTCTTTTCATATCTCGTTCCACTGAAGTAATCTTTCTAATTATATTATTTTTTTTTCAACGGAGTATCAACATTTAATCAGATAATTTAATATCAAAATAACTAACTATGCCTTTAAATAGCATAATCTTTTAGCTTTTTAGTTTAGCCTCATTTAATATTAGACGATTAAAAAAAATAACCGTACTAAAATAATGTTAATCAGGTATTAAAATTAATATTAACTAAGATAAATTACGTATTACATGATGTTTGTCACACTTTATTCGCTAAATTAATTGACATAGATCTGTTGATTAAGGTTCAATACTATTTTTAACTTTTGACATTTGCAGCGCTTATTGAGCATTTTATTTATGGACTATTATTATATTTCCAGTTAATTTAGCAATTTAGAAATAATAGAATCTTTTAAAGTCTTATATAATAGAATGAACTTATGTTTCGCAAATCATTTTAAACGAAATTATTTGGAATTACAGGTATTTTTTTTTTTTTTTTGGTCGGGGGGCTTCCTTGTATTTCGAATAGTCTCTACGTGTGTGTTCGTAAAAAAAAAAAAAATCCAAAATTTAAATATTGAAGAAATCTTAAACAGGATCGATCAGAATCGATGTGAAAAGGTTTCGGTCAAAATCTTCTACCGGAAATACAACCTTGAGTGAATGTTTTTTTATTTTAAGTTTCTCGCAATTTTGCTCAAAAATAGATTGTGAAAATTTTCTCATAAAAAAAAACATAAAGAATCATTACTTCTATTTGAAATATTTTCCGTGGAATGATATCTTTAGTGGATTCCATGGTACCATCTATTTTGCTCTGAAAAATACCTCTTCAATAAAATATCCAGTTCTTCTACTATCTATCAGGTTATGTTATATTAAATGCCATGCTGTTAACAATTCGATAGTTTGAAGAAAATATGTAAACCGGAAGTAGAAATTTATGGGTTTCTAAGTTTTTTTTAAAGAATTTTCTTGAAAACTCAATTTTCTTTAAAAACTTGGACTGCTAATTACACACAATTCTGTCACTTTTATTTTGAAAAATAAAGTTTGTGGCGTAAAAATCAGTGATTTTACATTTCCAATGTAATTAGGATTGATCCAATACGTTGATAGCATTCAGATACATGTATGTGACACAGCAACCAAAGAGAGCGATGTAACAGTTGCCGCTGTATCCATAGAATTTGCTTGATCTAATGATTTCTCCACAGAACCACTTTCCCCAGCTCCAGTACCACATAAAAGATTACCCGTCAACCCACAATGTTCCTCATAGTATTTACTGAATCACATCTTGGGCCAGGGGTCGGTAGTTCTGTAAATTCACTGATACTGCCTGCAGATTTTAGTAGGGATGATGTAACAGCAACTAAAGAGAGCAAAAGAAGCTCAACCACTCATATAGAGTATTCCACCCCAATAGTGGTAGATATGTATAAATGTAAATAGTGTTTATTTTGGGATGAATATATTTATTAGAATGAGTGTATTTATTTGTTAGAAATAATGTTTGAGGGTCGTGACTGACAGCCAATTGATGAAGCGGAGCCAATTCAATCAGTATAGTTGTAGGCCCCTTGTGCGTTTTTCTCATCATAATTATTTTTTACTTTCTCTTACTCCTAGTAAGACGAAGTATTGCGATCGTTTACAATTTTTCAAAATGTATTTTCACCAAAACTGAGAACCGAAAACAAATTTTTTTTTTTTTAACAAAAGTTTATGTGGTTTTTTAAAAATTACGTCTGTGTGTGTGGATATATATGCCCGCAAGAGGTATCTGTTGCATGCAGTTACTTGGAGAGTAGCGACACCCCACGGGTTACCACAGCTAAGTACTCCATGCACTTCATCAGAACAGAGCACAATATGAGTACAGTTAAACTACATACACTCTACACTTTACAGACAAGGACAAAACACAGTACACAAACTAGGGCCTCCCTCTCTAGTTAATTGGCATAAGCCAAGGGAGAAGGAAGGGATTAGCTCAGTGATAGAGCGCTGGACTAATGACACGGAGGTCCTAGATTCGAATCCAGCATGCTGCCCTTAGATTTTCTCTTCCTAGGAGTCTTTAAAAACTCACTGTCCGTGTGATGGGCACTGTTATCTGCAGCTGGAAGAACACTGCTTGGAGGCCGGCTGTGCATTGGAGAAAGCTCCGGAGGGCACAATAGATTTTTCAGGTCGCAGTGCGATAATCCCGTACAACAATCTATATCTTGTGAGTGATATGTGTGTGTGTTTGTTGTGTGTGTTTACAAATTGCTGTTACAAATCTACTTTATGAGTTGAAAACAGAGAGCACTATCAGTTAAACAAGTATATAATCTCTTTATGATGTAATGATGCGAGCCTAATTGAAAAGTCGCATGATTGTTTCACACTAGGATAATACTTTCTCTAATTTTGTGTTTAATTAAGCGTGAATTCTATCTCCTTTTAATTAACTAATGTATTACCTGGGAAATTAATTTAACTGGAAAATTTTCAAGCATTTTTTTTTTAAGGAAATTAAATCAGTTAAATTTTTGCTGAATTTTAGTAATTTTTATCTTCCCAAAGACCAGTGGAAACTAGAAGACAAAATTAAAAAAAAAAAAAAAATATTGAAAATTATATCTTCATATCTCCAAATTTCCTTGCATTCCTCAATGTTGAAGAAATTCCCATTTAAAAGACCTTGAAGTTAATTGTATATTCAATCCTCTTATTAAAAGTTAAAAGAGATAAATATCTAAAAGGAACTAATGAGTAGTTAAAGGAATTCATTATAACAAATATTTTTCTAAAATTATGGATAAACTTAACCACAATTTGCAGAGTGAAGAAGAGCTTAATGCGAAACAAAAAAAAAGTAAAAATAATAGGAGTGACTTGATTCCTCCGAAATTTACAAACACGCTAAGATAGACGAAGTATTTAAAAAAAACATAACCAATTGATTAATAGCAGATTACTTAAATGACCTTTGACTAGTTAAACATTCTTTTAAAGCGTTTTAATTAAGATGACAATCATTGGATTCCAATATCAAATTAATGTATGCATGAAAACTGAAGAAAAACATGTTCATATAAATTTCTGACGTATATATTGTAATTTTAATATTAAAATAGTAAAGCTAATAAATAAATGAAATGATGTCAATGTGAAACAAATGTGTAAAAGAATAAAGAATTATAGAACAAAACTATGTTAAATTTATTATAAAAACATAAATAGATACGTACATATCTAACAAGTAAGGTTGGCCAATATTGATGTACAAACATAAATAATGTAACCAAGAATTTATTTACATAATCCTTTAATTTACAATAGATGACAATGTGTACAAAGATCGCGCTGCATTATACAATAATAATTGATTACTACTATTTTATTTATGTATTTATATATATATATATATAGTCACGATATTGTATTTAATTTAATTTGGTCTTGATCTTCCATATATACCTACTTGTAACATAATATTATTTATTTGACTTTTGTTTGGAATTTTATTATGGTTTAACTAAATAAAATTGATTGTATGGCACATTTAATAAACAGCAAACAACAAAATTATTAAATTGATATTTTGTAATACATTAATCAAATTTAAAAAAAAATCTGGTGTGAAACACTCACACAACTTTCTCTTACTCTAGTTCTCAAAATGATAATTGACAAATTTTATAGTTTGTGTACCAAATTTAATGAAATTCATCGAAAACTGAAAAAACTGTTCAGTAAAAGCGCACTTCCGGTTAACTAATTTTCTTGAAACTCGGAATTTCAGCCATCTGTTTATTTCTAACTAATTATGTTTGGATGATAGAATTGTATAATGAACTAGGATAGCACTTTTATGAAAATCTAACCCCACCCCTCCCCTAAAAGTGCTCTTAAAAGAAATTTCCCAGAGAAATGTTTTAGATAAAAGTTGTAGATCTTTGCATGTTTAGTTTATATACGAAGTTTCAAAAAAATCGTCTGAGCCATTTTTGAGAAAATTGCGAAAAAGTGAATAAATCATTTAGTAAAGTGGTAAAGTAAACGCACTTCGGTTATCCGATTTTTTTCAAACTCAGAATTTCAACAACATATTTAATTCTAATTAACATTATTTAGATGGCAGAATTGTCTAATAAACTGAAATAGCACTTTAGATGGAAGACCTAACCCCACCCCTCCCCCAAAAGTGCCCTTCAATGCATTTTCCCGGAGAAATGTTTCTAATAAAAGTTGTAGCTCTTTGTATGTGTGGTTGATGTTTAAAGTTTAAAGAAAATCGTCGGAGCCATTTTTGAGAAAATCGCAAAAAAGTAAAAAAATCCAACTAGTAAAGTGGTACTTCCGGTTGAGGAATTTTTACAGATAACGTACGTCAGATCCCATGGTGATACCTAAACGGAATATCAAGTTTCAACTTTCTAAGATTTTTTTCGTTTTTGAGCTATGCTGTTCACACACACACCAAACACGGACACACCACACACACACACACATTTGCTAAAAACCACTTTTTTGGACTCAGGGACCTCAAAACGGATATTTCCGGTGAAAAGTCGATATCGAAAATTTGACACGATACAATACTTCCTCTTACTAGGAGTAAGAGAAAGTAATAATTGAATATGTGGTTAGGATATTCCTCCATTAATTTAATTAAGGCTAATTAGGTTAAATTAATTCCTCCATTAATTTAATTAGGTTCATCAAGTTCTTGTGTTGATGTGTATTGATTTGTTAACTTCCACTTACAAAATTTCTATCATAACATTGATTACAGTCTAATAAAATATTCTCCCTTGAAAAGATGCAAGGTTAATATTTATTGAATTGAAACGTAATAACGCTGTTTTGTGCTTTTAATCTTTAGAGATTGAAGCAATTTCTATAGTTTAATGATATAATATTAGCCACCGAATTTAGTGGAATAATTGTCGTATTAGTCAGCGATCAACCGGAAGTACCACTTTATTGAAGTTTTTTTTTTTTTTACCTTCTTGCAATTTTCTCGAAAATGGTTCCGACGATTTTCTTCAAATTTCGAATAACAATTACACATATAATGATCTACAACTTTTGTTTATAACATTTCTCTGGGACAAATTCATTTAAGGACACTTTTGGAGGAAGAGGTAGGGTTAGGTTTTTCCGTCTAAAGTGCTATTTTAGTTTACTATACAATTCTGTCATCTAAATGATATTAATTAGAGTTAAATGTGTTATTGAAATAAATGTTTGAATTTCCAGAAATGCGCTTTTTCTGAAGATTTTTTTTTTTTTTAATTTTTCGTCGATCTGTTAAAATTTGTCAATTACTATTTTGAAAACTGGAGTAAGAGAATGTTGTGTTTTTTGTTTTGTTTTTTTTTTGCTTCCCTTTATAAAAAAATATTTGTTGCTGCTGGATCCGCAGAACTGGAAATTATTAGTGATATTTTCCGAGTTAGCCTGCTTCATTTTGTGGTCATCGACTGGTTTTGGGCGTTCACCCATCATCATCTGGATATCTTAATAAAAAACAACAAATTAATTATAGCTCAATGAACAACAAATTTTTTTTTTTTTTTTTTGTATTTGCTGCAGCGACCACAGCCATGAGATATTGAGCGCTAATCCAATGTCAGAAACGATATCTGATTGAGAATCAACTTTTTAAAACTCCCCTACTAATCGGAGATTGACTTTCATGATTAAAAATTAATTCATCTCAACACTTAAACATATTAATGATATATAAAAGGTTAAAAAAAAATAAAATGAAATTAGAAAAATAAAAAAATACACAAACATAGAGAGAACTACTTCTCACAAGAATGGGGAACAACCTTTATGGCTACATAGTTATTGCCGAAGTAATGAACGTAGTAGTTGAGGACTTTCGGTACCCATTCACAGTGAGAAGTGGTTCTAAAACTTCGCTAAAAAAAAGGCTCAAGTCTAAATAATTTTGTAAGGAATATAGAAAAAGTGTGTTTTTATGAAAGAAATATTCAAATAACGAAGCAATGCCGTGTTGAAGGACTTAACCTGTCCGTTACTAAGTTTAATTCTTTTTTTGACTTATAATTAATAAAATATACTTAGTTTTCGCTTTTTTATAATTTATTTAGTATTTTTTAAACTTCTTTTAATCAATTCGTTAATTTAATAAATTTATTTAGTTGTTTTTTTGTTTTTTTAAGAACATTCAGAAATCATTATTAAAAAATATTATGCTTTTTAGTCTAAAGGCCATTGATTATTCAAACCTTTCATAAAACATGCTGATGAATTTTATTGTTTATAGTTATGTAGAGGTGGCTTCTACTTTTTGTAAAACTGATGAGAATGGTGATGAAGGGTACAGTGGAGTGGGAGGAAGTTTACTGGATGAATATATACAGTTGTAGAGATAACAATCACATTTTCAGAACCAAAGCAGACCAGTTCCCAAAAATAAATATTAACTATATATTTCTCCCACTTAGGAACAACGGTAAAAAAAATAGATTATTATATTCATAATTGTAAAATTGTATAATCAACTATGATAGCACTTTGGAGAAAAACATAATCCCTCGCCGCCCTTAAATGAGTTTTCCCAGAGAAATGATATAAATAAATGTTGTAGATAAATTATATGTTTAGTTTATATATGAGGTTTCGGGAGAATCGTCGGAGCCATTTTTGAGAAAGTCTCGAAAGGGTGAAAAAAATAATTTGGTGGGGTGGTAATGTAAATGCACTTCTGGTTATCCGATTTTTTGAAACTCTGAATTTTTACAACATATTCAATTTTTTTTTAATATTGTTTAGATGAAAGAATTGTTTAATAAACTGAAGTAGCACTTTGGATGTAATCCCTCTCCCGAAAGTGTCCTTAAATGAATTTCCCCAGAGAGGTGTTGCAGGTGGGAGTTGTGGCTCTTTGTATGTGTGGTTGATGTGCCAAGTTTGAGGAGGGTCGTTGGAACCGTTATTGAGAAAAACGCAAAAAAGTAAAAAAAAAAAAACAAGTAAAGTGGTCCTTTCGGTTGAGGAGTTTTGATAGATGACCCACTGACAGATCATGGTGATACCTGAGCGGAATATCAAGTTTCAACTTTCTACAGTTTTTCGTTTTTGAGCTCTGTGCTTTTCGCATACATCGCGCACAGACCATTTGCTAAAAGCCACTTTACTCAGGGGACCTCAAAACGGGTATTCCCGGTGAGGACTCGATATCGAAAATTTGACACGATTAAAATACTTTTTATTTTAAGATAATAATAAACATATGAAATAAAAAAGGTTGATTTGAAATTGCAATGCACGTATCCCTACTTACCTTATTATCTCAACGTAGATGTCATTACACAAGATAATCTGCTACAAATACTTTCTATATTCATAATTAGAAAAAAATAAATACAAATAAAATTAATACTTAAAATATGATAATAGCCTATTTGCTGCCCAAGCTTAGCTAGTAAATAAACAAATCATTAAAATTACTAAAAAAAAAAAACGATACAAGACCTTAAAAAGATTGTTTCTGACTTTAATTCTGTTCGCATTTTTGCTTTCTCTTACTCCTAGTAAGAGGAAGTATTGTAATCGAGTCAAATTTTCAATATCCTTGCTTTCACCGGAAATATTCGTTTTGAGGTCCTGTGAGTCCAAAAATGTGGTTTTTAGCAAATGATCTGTGTGTATGTTTGTATGTATTTATGTGAACAGCATAGCTCAAAATCGAAAAACTGTAGAAAGTTGAAACTTGATATTCCGTTTAGTTATTACCATAGGATCTGACAGTACGTTTATCTGTCAAAATTCCTCAACCGGAAATACCACTTTACTGGTTGTTTTTTTTACACATACAAAGTGCTAAAACTTTTATTTAAAACATTTCTCCATAAAAATTCATTTAAGTGTACTTTTGTAGAAATGGTGGAGTTACGGCTTCTTCTAAACTGCTATTTCAGTTTATTAGACAATTCTGTCATCTAAATAATGTTAATTAGAATTAAATATGTTGTTGAAATTCCGAGTTTGAAAAAATCGGATGACCAGAAGTGCGTTTACTTCAACTTAATGCTTACCACTTTACTAATTGAATTTTTTCACTTTTTCAAGATTTTCTCAAAAGCGGCTCCGATGATTTTCTTGAAACTTCTTATATAAACTATACATATAAAGATGTACCACTTTTATTTACAACGTTTCTCTGGGAAAATTCATTTAAGGGCACTTTTAAAGGCGTGGTGGAGTTATGTTTTTCTCTAAGGTGCTATCCGTAGTTAATTATACAATTCTAATCACCCAAACAAAATTAATTAGAAATAAATAGATGGCCAAAATTCCGAGTTTCAAGAAAATTAGTAAACCGGAAGTGCGATTTTTACTGAACAGCTTTTTTTTTTCAGTTTTCGACGAATTTCATTAAATTTGATACGCAAACTATAAAATTTGTCAATTATAATTTTGAAAACTGATGAAAGAGAAAGTTGTGTGAGTGTTTCACATCAGATTTTTTTTTTTTTTAGTAACTTGTGTTTTCACAATATATGATAAGCCTGCAGGATCTTTGCGTCATAGTTTAATCACTTGTCGATGCTCCTTGCCGTTAAGGGGCAGCCACTGTTCATCACTGCTCATCACCGTACAGTGAGTTGTAGTGGATCTTAGGAAGAGAAAATCTAAGAAGCGCATGCTGGATTCGTACCCGGGATCTCCGCGTTGCTAGTACAGCGCGCTACCACTTAGCTAATCCCTTTCTTCTCCCTTAGCTTACCCCAATTAACTAGTAACGGAGACCTTGTTTGTGTACTGTGTTTGTCTTTATCTGTCAAGTGTAGAGTGTATGTAGTTTAAATGTATTGTGCACTGTTCTAACGAAGTGCATGGAGTGCTGAGCTGTGGTAACCCGTGGGGTGTCGCTATTCTCCAAGTAACTGCATGCAACAGATACCCTTTGCGGACCAGACTAATTACTAACTAGTTCGCTTCATTCACATTTTGGAGACTGACACCCCTAGATCCTTAAGTTCCCCCTATTCTTTGAAATCTGATTGGTGATGTTGTGTGTTTGTGTGCTGGTAGCTTGTGGCGTGTGCGGTTTAGTAAACGAGCTTGTAAGTATATATGTTTAAGAGAGTGAAGTATCAGAAATAAGAAAATAGTCACCACTGCTACAATAAATAATATTCTATTAAAATAATAACTACAAGTTCTTTGCAAATAAATTATGAACTTATTTACATGCACAGGATGCTAAGAGAACGAAAAACAAGTTTTCTGCTTCGGTGTCTACAAAAAACTGTATATTGAAGGAATGTCTTCTAATTGTTCGTTCAATTCTTCCCCTGTGAGAAGAAGGGGGTAGGAGGACAATGCTATCAAGGTTCATGAACTCTCCCAGTAACTGGACCTTCTTCTACCTGGCTTGGTCCTTTTGCAAGGGAATGTCACATATTCTTCTTAATTTTGATTTTTTTTTTTAAATTAAATATATTTTTATATTTCTTGCATCCATCACATCTTCTGCCACTATTTTTTTTTTTTTTTTTTCTACAAATCCTTCTCTTTAAAATCTCTCAACATAAGCAAAATATAGGGTTAAGTATTGTACATTTTTGTGGCATTCAAGCTTCCCCGAATAACTCGTAGAACTGTTTTCAAAAAGAAGTTTGGGTTTAGATAGAGTTCATCATTTTGACTCAGGCATTCACTGCAATACTTCCCTGCAGTTTTCCTTAGAATTCTATTTAGTAACTAAACAATGTTTCGTTTAATTTCGTAAGCAAAATCAAAATTATGCCATACTGATGATGTAGAGATTGTCAAAGTTATCATTTCGTAACTACAAATTTGTTATCAAAAGAATATCCCATTTATATTTATGGTTTCATGTAATCAAAAGAGATTTATGGTTTCAAATACTGAAAAATGGTGTATTCGCTTAGATGTGTAATTCTAAATGAGGATTTCAAAATTCATTTTTACTTTCTCTTACTCCTAGTAAGAGGAAG
>JAAEAF010010857.1:0-23421 GCA_011037195.1 Triatoma infestans | reverse complement strand
GTGCGCTTTTACTAGACAGTTTTTTTTTTCAGTTTTTGACGAATTTCATTAAATTTGGAACACAAACTATAAAATTTGTCAATTATAATTTTGAGAACTGTAAGTAAGAGAAAGTTGTGTGAGTATTTCACACCAGAATTTTTAACGATAATTTGAGGAGAAAGAGTGTATAGTGGACGGTGTAAAACCGAGTAAAAAGTTATATAGAGCCATCACAGTAATGGCTGATGTGAAACGGTTGAAGAATGACATGTATTGATAGAACTCTTGCTTGTTCTGACAGTAGTGAGCTAGTAGTTGTGAAGGACTCTCTGGCCTATAAAAGTACTTTTTAGCAGAGAATGAGTTGATACAGATAATAATTATTGTTTGTCTTGACTCACAATAAGCTCTTGAATGATTGACTGACTACTTTTTTTTTTTTTTTTTTTTTAGCAGCATGTTACAACTTCTTCAAGTGTTGGTTTAGCTCTTTAATGTTAGCCATTCAAGGTTGATCTAAAAATATTGGACTCCATGACATAATTCATGATAAATAAGCCTCCAATTTTATAAGACCTCTTGGTTTTCGAATAATAGAAGATAACGTTATTTAAAAAAAAAAAAAAACACCAAATTAACAATGTATAAAAAACAAGTTTATATCTTCCGCTTTTAGAAAAATATTCTCCAGTATTTGAATAATTCAGCTAGCAGCTTTATTATTTAACTTCCATTAAAAAAAGAAGAAAAAGAAATGAAGCATATTCACAAAATCCTCAATTTTTTGTTTTTAAATTTACTCACTATCTTGTCATCATTCTTTACATTCATAAAATGATATTTTCAGTTGCATGAAACAGACAAGACACAAAGTAAAAAACGAAACATAACAAATACTGAGAAACTATGTCAGGTAAATAGAAAAGTAAAAAAAAATTAAAAAAATAAAAAAAGTATAAAAGAAATTGTCAGATCTTCTTCTCTGCCACAAATTTGGGGGAATGGAAATTCAGCGCATAATAATTTTGTTTAGCAGTTGCAGTATATGTAATATACGGTTAACGTGATTCATACTTGAATGAAAAATAGCTTACAAATTGAAGATTTTGGAGCTTCTATTTCGCCACGCAGTATCAACTCTCCACAATAAAGGTAGTAAACATAGAGTTACAGCTTCAATACAGCTTAGATCACAGTTCCATAAAACCAAAGCCCCTGCTTGTGAGTCTGTGTAAGTTTGGTGTTATTCTGAGGCCAGCCAGAGTGATGCCCATAATGGTCTTTATTTAGAATGATTGAAATTTTTAGTTTTTCAAACTCTTCCTTTTTTTGAGCATCCAACGAGCGAGGGAATCACAGATTGTTGTTGGGAGGCTGATATCATCTTGGTCAGTCCAGGATCTTTTTTTAATTTCCAGGACTCTAAACTCTTTTATAATAAACTATTATTTTAAAAACAACTACCGATCTAACGCAAATATATCAACGGAACTTTCATACACTGTACACGGTAGCGCCTTGATATCTCCTATACAATATCTTCTCATTTATCCCAACTTCTCGATAGCATTTCTCGATATCAGATTAATGTGCATATGAAATCATAAAAAAAAAAAAAATCGGCTTTGATATGTACTGGATATATTTAAGGGTTATTGCCAGCAGTATGGGAAAGCTAGATTATTGAATGTATTGTGGATAATAGATATGTTTGATATATATTATCACGTTAGACATTTAAATACAGGAAGAGCAAGTAAAAATGATTTCGATAAGTTATCTGGTTATACTATAACTCAAAATATAATGAGGAGAAATTGGAAGGTAGTGATTATCATTTTCCTGAAACTGTACCTATTATTGATCTATCCGCTGATTGACCTAATTATTTTTGAATACTTTTATGATAATTCTTCTACTAAAAATGATGTTTGTACAAAAACATGGAATCCGCCAAAGACAAAGACCACTACGGCGCCTCTTAGGAAGAGAGTTATTTCTAGTCGTACTAAAATACGTATTAAGTGGAATCCTAGGTGTGATACTGTTGATGTAACCTGATTTATTGAATGATTCCATTAATGCTGGCAGATTTATGACAAAAATTAAAATTAATAAGCCGCCTCCATTATTGTATATAAAACCATTTAATGCAGAGCATAAAAATGAAAAAATTAAAGATGGCACGCAAATGTATGCATCATATGTAACATGTAGAGTTAGAGTATATTACAGATTTTTATTTAGTGGTAGAATATATTCTGAAATAGTGTAATGTTTGTTTATAAATGGAAATAAATGGATTGTTTTATAAGCTAAAGAGGAGTTTACATTTGTCTACCTGGCCGCCATACTTTTACAAATTACTGTTTTGCTGCAATTTACATTTCTATCATGCAAGACTGAAATTTGTGGTCTTTTGTGTAATAAATTCAATATCGTATGAAATGATTGTGACTATAATTGAGAATATTTATATAAACGTATCTGGTCGAAATTTGACTGAAATATATAGTTCATATTTCGATTGTATAGCTAAGAAACCATACATGTTAACATCGTATTAGATACGAATCATATCTAATAAAGGAAAAGGTAATGCAGAATATTGTAGGTATGAAGTATTCATTACCAACTGTATTATCCTGCATGGACATTTATGGTCTCGACCATGAATATAAATTGAAATTACGACAGATTGGACTTTCAGAATTTCTTGGACGTGATAGATATTTATT
The DNA here is from genome assembly GCA_011037195.1 of Triatoma infestans. Classification (NCBI taxonomy): domain Eukaryota; kingdom Metazoa; phylum Arthropoda; class Insecta; order Hemiptera; family Reduviidae; genus Triatoma; species Triatoma infestans. The sequence continues at coordinate 20,701 of JAAEAF010010857.1, read as the reverse complement.
TACTAGAGAAAAAAAAAGGCGCGAAGCCCCTTTAATCCTCCATATGATAGAGGAATATGTACATAAATGTAAAAAACAAAGATTTAAATTTGAGTGGTGGGAAGTTGCTTATAAAGTACGCGTACGGGTATACTAGAGGTTTTTTTAAAGTTGACAAACTTTTTCGATGGACAACGTTCTTGAAGCAATTTTGCCGTGCATTACAGAGAGAACACAAGCCCGACCGAGAGAAAACAGACTCTCTCTGGTACTCTCTCACTTAAGCAGGCTAGAGTGGGGAACCTGTATATAAGCCAGTGAGAGATCTAGACATGATCAATCTATCTATCAGATTCAACCATATACATCGCATCGTGTCATAACTCTACTCTCACCCTTTTATTCTATAAAATCATTACAAGTCTAGTGCAGTTTGTGTAAGCATATAGCTATATTATAACAGTGTCTTCATATCTCGTCTAATTAATCAATCACAATTTCTCTCCTCATCAACTCCATTATATATTTTATGATAGTTTGTATAGGCATCTTCACACTCTTGGAATATTCGAGAACTTTTATGTTTGGCAATAATTATTATATTTATTTCTGTTAAAAAAACAAAAAAAAACATGAACAATATTATTATAAAAAAAATCAATAATTTTTTTTTTTTTAAATAAACCTTTGACCTTCTCATGAGAACTTTACATCAATTATTTTCAATTGAATGGAAAAAATTAAAAAAATATATATATATATATCAATCATTTAAAATTTAACGAGAGCAGAATTTTCCTTTATATTGTATTTAATTTGTTTTAGCTACTTTAGGAATATTTTAAGACATAGATAAATGATAGAAATAAATGATTTTCTTAGTGTGATTTCATATTTTTCTATTTAGAAAAAAAAAATAATATAATTAATTGTAACGTACTAGCTAGTTCATACAAGACATTTGGCATTTTAAGATTTACCTGTTTATTTATTTATTCTATTTTAAATATTTTTTTTATTATTTATTACATTTCTCACTATTATGTTGGCAATATTTTTTTTTGTGAAACTAATAGTTTTTCTGTATGTGTGTTTGTTACAGGTAAGAAATTATTAGTTGATTACTGTGGAGGTGTGTGGTGTTGTATGTATGTAGTAGTGGACACACCTCTGAATATTGGAAACGGGGCACACCTCAGCCATGGGTTTGCTTTATTGTCTAAGGTTTGTGTTTTTTTTTTGTTTTTTTTTATTTCTACTTAATGCTTTGCTCTACTCCAATTAAAGTAGTATCGAGTATGTTGCCACGAGAGGACGGTGACACCGGAGGGGGCCTTCATTACGTCACCAGCTGGACCAGGTGGTGTGTCTAGTATATGTGAACGAACGCACGCGGCCTTGTCCAGTTCAACCTGCTTCTACTTCTACAGGCCATTGTCGGACTGACTCGCGCACACACACACACACACACACACACACACACACACACACACCACACACACATTATATATATATATAGATATAAACACTAAAAATTTATCATAAAACACTATTCAATTCTGATATTGTTTAAAGAAAATCTGTTATGGAAACACTCAAGCATTTCTTTTATCGTAATTTTCAGTTCAATAGTAATTAAATATTTTTTTTTTCTAAAATATAAGAATTATATTACTAATCACTTTATTGCCTAATTATTTAGATGTTGAAAAAGGCATTTTCCCGGTAAAATGAACAAAAAAATAAAATAAAATATTGCAGATAAATTTCTAGTTTAATTGTTATGGGAAATCGTTAAAAAAAATGTTTGGGAAAAAATTGGAAGAATTGGAAGATCTGAAAGATCCTTATTAAAGAAAAAAACATTAAAAAAAAAACATTTTTTTTTTTATAATTACTACTAACTTTAATAAAGTTTAATAAAGTTCGGATCAAAGACCTGAATCCCCCAGCATGCTACCACTGAATTATACCACCACTATTCGTGAATAATAAAGACACAAATTTACATACTTTGCTGTATAGATAGATAGATTCTACCGGGGGAATGGCTACTCAGCCTACGCCACCGCGACACCCCAAGGATCTATTGTGGCACCCCCCTAGTTGGAGACCCTCCCCGTATCCTGTCCTTAACCGAACTGTGGAATTGGGGGGGGCTCCCAGGTGGTCAATCAGAGCACCCGCCATCAGAGCACCCTCTCGAGTCCTGCTTGCCTTAGAAGAATTAATAGGTCCGAGAGAGGGCCCTGGCTGAGGCTTGTTGGCACCAGCTTCTCTTTACCAAAGAGGCGGTACCTTAGCCAGACCAGCCCCTCGCACTGACATACCACATGCAGTGCCGTCTCCTCTTCTTCCTGACAAAACCTGCACAGGCTATCCGTTGCCAGGCCCATGCGATGCATGTGCTTATTTAATCTACAGTGGCCAGTGAGAATGCCAACTGCTATCCTTATGGCCACCCGGCCTAGTTGGAGTAATTCTGCAGTTAGCTTGGGCGAGTAGCTATAGATAAACTTTTTCGCCTGTCTCTGGCCTGGAGTTTTGACCCACCATTCCCTTGATCGGTCCTGCATCCATAGCTTAATGGATGCACTCCTGAGGCATCTTGAGACACCACAGAACGGCTCCGGCCCGATAAGCGCTCCCATTGAACCCTCCCGGGCCAGGCGGTCCGCCGCCTCATTGCCTCTGTGACCCGAGTGCCCAGGTACCCAAACCAGGAAGACCTTATTATGGCTACTAATTTCCCTTAGTGCACCTAGGCAGTCCCACACCAGCCTTGAGCTGATCTCCCACGAGTCAATTGCCCGCAGAGCAGCCTGGCTATCCGAATAAATGACGACTCTGGAGTTATGCACTCCCCGTCTTCTTATTTCGGCGGCGCAGATAATAATCGCGACTAGCTCCGCCTGAAAGACCGTAGCTAGCCTTCCCAGGCTCACCGAGATATTACATCTCGGATGAGCCCCGTACACGCCGGCTCCCACTCCGTCACCCATCTTGGACCCGTCCGTGTACCACATAGATTCGCCTGTAATTGGCGGCCCATTCTTCCATGCCCCTCTGTCTAATATCAAGACTTTGAAGGGTTTTTGGAAGTCATACCTAGGAGTCATTATATCCGTAGGCAGGCCCAAAATCGGGTCCGCCTCCAGCTCCTCCCATAGGTCTTGATGCTTCCCAGTGTGCCTGGGATAAATGGGCGCTTGTCCCTGTTGTAGTCGTGCCACAACTGCTCTTGCAACGCCTTGGACGTAGATGTGGAGTGGTGGAAGGTTTAACAGGACCTCCAAGGCCGCAGTGGGGGTAGTCATCATGGCACCCGTCGTACTCAAACAGGCCAGCCTTTGAATACTTCCGAGCGCTCCCGGCCCCCCCATCTGCAAGGTCTTTGTCCACCACGCCACCGCCCCGTGGGTTACCATTGGTCTCACGACACAGGTATAAATCCACAGAGCCATCTTCGGACTTAATCCCCAACTTTTACCGCATAGCCTCCTGCACCTACCCATGGCGATTTTGGCTTTGTGTGCGGTGATATTAATATGGGAATTCCATGTCAGCCTTCGGTCAAAAGTGACCCCCAAATATTTGGCTTCCATGGCAAAGGGGATCGCGACCCCTCCGAGCATTGGCTGTTGTAAGCCTTGTAAATTTCTCTTCCTTGTAAAAGGAACCACTTGAGTTTTGTGGGGATTGATGGAGAGACCCTCCGCTCTACACCATTTGTTCACAATATTGAGCGCCCCCTGAGTGCGCTCCGAGACGGTTACCGCGAACCGCCCCCTCACCACGATCGCCAGATCGTCCGCGAACCCTAGGCAATGAAAGCCTTCCGCGGTTAATTTGGTCAGGATGTCATCGGCTAACAACGTCCACAGCAATGGCGACAAAACGCCTCCCTGCGGACAGCCTCTACTCACCCTGGCCACAAGAGATGAATTGTCGATGGTGGCTATATTAGTCCTTCATCCTACTTTGCTGTATAAAACATTGAACCAATAATTTGCTATTTTACCTACTGATTCGTCTAAAATGCTCATTGCGGGGGGCCGGACAGAGCTTTGAGTAGTGGGATCCGATGTCTTTCACGGACCTCTTACAGGCATCTGGTTGGCTTCCTCACTGGGCATTATGGCTTAAGGAGACATCTCTAGACAATGGGACTCATGCCTGCCCCTTTTTGTAGAGTTTGTGAGACGGAGGAGGAAACACCCATGCATCTGATGACGGATTGTTTAGGCTGTGAGGAGATTAGGTTTAGGACCTTCGGCCGGAATAGGATATCGGTAGAGGACCTTAAGCTATGTCCTTTTATGGTTTTGGTCCGATTTGTTTGGTCTGTGGTGAAACTTAGGTGATTTACACCTAGGCCTGGACTTTTGTTCTAATCCTAGTTGTTATTACTTAGGGGTAGCTATATGGGCCCAGGGAGGCTCTGGATAGCGTAGAGTTTTGCCCTCCCCTTCTTTGAAGAAGAAGAACATTTTTGTAAAGTGTCACCTTTCAGAAAAGCATCAAAAACTGAAGACTGATGACGTACGTGGTTTTTTTATTTTATCTTAGATTAGGCATTGAATGAACTTAGATACTCTACCACCGTTTCTTTAAGAGAGTAGTAATATGTGAAAGGATATTAAATTTAAAATACTCAATTATTGTACTCAATTAGTATAGTGTCATTGAGGATGATTTTCAGGTGCTAAAGACCTTAGATGTTTTGCACCTTAAAAATAATAATTATATATATAAAAAAAAAAAATACAGTTCAAATGAACTGTTGGAGCAGTTTTCAAGAGAATTGCGGTAAAACAGAAAAAAAAATGAGAAGTGCCTCGATTTATTTCAAAGCGTTCGCCAACAAGAAAGTATTGTCTACTTTCAATGGATCCAGGGCCATGAGGGAATGTATAGGAATAAGGCTGCGGATAAGCTGACAAAGGAATTAGCAAAGATATATCAGCCAAAATCACCTCTTAAGATATTCGGTAGCTGTTGAAGTTCAGAAGGCACTTGAAGAGACTGTTAAGGAATAGAAAAAAAAGGGGTCCTGCCTTACCAGGGAAGAAGACATGATTACACCTAATAGAAAAACACTCAGACATTATTCAGACTTATGACCGGACACGGACTACCACCTAAACTACATTTACTAAAGATTACATTGCCAGTGAACATTTAAATGATTTCTTTCTGGTAAAATGTCCTAAATAAAAGTTGATATTTCTACGTGTATATCGTGAGGCTATAAAGTTTAATGAAATTTCTTTCGGATTTTAATTTGAGAAAATAACAAACAATTGCAAAACCATTGATTTGATATTGATTAAACTGAAATATTTAGTTATCCCATTTTGAAACAAATCGGTTGTTGTCGAGTCGAATAGAATCTTATTAAAGTGATGGTAGCTGCTTTCTTTGATTTTTGCGTCTTTGAGTAGCTGATAAAAAAAAAACAAACAAACAGGCTAACGAGTGCGTCAAATTGGACGAGAGTTGTAGAAGATACTTCGCTCACGAATTAGATTTTTTTTCTCTGCAATTGTATTAAATTGATTCTTAATTTACATGAATATAAAAAAATATTCAAGGTGCACAATATTTTGAAAAAGTATTTTAATTCAAGTTAAATTATACACTCTCACTATAATCTTGTTCCGTTTGGTGTAATCTCAAATCTACTGTATCTGGGATTTGTTTTGATCTTGTTTTCGCGTATTGCCGCTAGATGTCTGGCTAGTTAGAGTTGAAAAGTATTAATTTCACACACACTAGTGAGAGAAAGCAGTATGTAACTCACTTGTATGTGAAAGTTGAACTTTTTTTCACTAAATTTTGTGTAATAATCGTTATATTATTCAACAATTGCAGAAAAAAAACATCTGGTGTGAAACACTCACACAACTTTCTCCTAATCCAGTTCTCAAAATTATAATTGACAAATTTTATAGTTCGTGTACCAAATTTAACGAAATTCGTCGAAAATTGAAAAAACTTTTCAGTAAAAGCGCACTTGCGGTTTACTAATTTTCTTAAAACTTGGAATTTAGGCTATCTATTTATTTCTAATTAATTTTGTTTGGATCATAGAATTGTATAATCAACTATGATAGCAATTTAGAGAAGCTGTAACTCCACTCCTCCCCTAAAAGTGCCCTTAAATGAATTTTCCCAGAGAAATGTTTTAAATATAAGATGTAGATCTTTGCATGTTTAGTTTATATAAGATGTTTCAAGAAAATCGTTGGAGCCATTTTTGAAAAAAACGCGAAAAAGTGAAGAAATCATTTAGTAAAGAGTTAAAATAAACGCACTTCCGGTTATCCGATTTGTTTCAAAATCGGAATTTCAACAACATATTTAATTCTAATTAACATTATTAAAAAGGCAGAATTGTCTAATAAACTGAAATAGCACTTTAGATGAAAACTTAACCCCACCCTTTCCTTGGAAGGGCCCTTAAATGAAGAATTTCCGAAGAAATGTTACAAATAAAAGTTGTAGCTCTTTGTATATGTAGTTGATACACCAAGTTTAAAGAAAATCGTCGGAGCCATTTTGTGAAAATCGCAAAAAACGTAAAAAAAAAAAAACTCGTAAAGTGGTACTTCCGGTTGAGGAATTTTGACAGATAACGTACTATCAGATCCCATGGTGACACCTAAACGAAATATCAAGTTTCACTTTCTACGATTTTTCGTTTTGTGAGCTATGCTGTTCAAATACATAACACACACACACAGACACACACACACACACACACACACACACACACACACCCACACACACACACACACACAGACATTTTCTAAAAAGCACTTTTTTGGACTCAGGGCACCTCAAAACGGATATTTCCGGTGAAAACTCGATATCGAAAATTTGACACGATTACAATACTTCCTCTTATTACGGAGTAAGAGGAAGTAAAAATCACGGAAACAATCATTTAAGTGTTCTCTGACAGTGTAAATTTTAGTAAAAATACTTTTGGAGGTAGTCGTGTCCGGTTATAAGTCTGAATAGTGCCTGTGTATCTTGGTTTTCTAATAGTTATTTTCTCTCCTATACCAGCCTCCTCAAGTTCCTTATAAACTTTAGCAACTACCGGATATCTTAACAAGCTTTCTTGCCGTGTGTATGGAGCGAGCTGGTTCGCCTGATCCTTTATTTTTTGTTGCTGCTTCCTTTGTCAGCATATTTATAGCCTCATTCCTATAAATACTTTCACGGAACCCATTGAAGGTAGAGAGTACTTTCCTGTTGTCGAATTTCGAAAATCTGACAACAAGGCAACGATTGAAAAAAAAATGAAACCTCATAAAAAAAATGATATTTTTTTTTTTAACTTCTCTTGAATTGTTTTCTCGCAAAGTATTCTCAAGAATCCGTATCTTACATGATATTACCCATACTTTTGATTGATGACTTAATTAAACAATCAGACTTAACTTGGTTACGCCAAGTTTATGTTTAAGTCTCATGACAAAATACTGGACTAAACTCAGTGAATTTTGTTTAAATAAATACTATTTTTTTACTTCTATAAATGTACAAGAAAGTAATGACGTATTGTACATTTCCTTTCTTAAAATATCCTACTTTCGAGTATTCTATTATTAAAAAAAAAAAAAAAATCGGGTCTATTTAATAGACAGGTCATAAACCTCAAAAAAAAAAATATATATATATATATATATAAGAAATACACTAATTTATAAAAGTCCTCTCACATTTTTACAACTAAATGAGTGTAGGGCATTAAATTCGTTGACCATTTTCAGTATAATTACAAATTTGTGAACATAAAAAAAATATCATAAATCGTTAAACATTAATTGTATTTTTTAATGTATGAAAAATTATTGAGGACAATTATGTTTAAAGAGTAATAAAAATGATTACAGTGTTTTGTTTTTTATTTTTATTTTTTTATTTTTTTATTTTTAATTGCTTATAAAGTATCTGTGCAATAAAATTTGGAATAAATTTCAAAAAATTTTACTACTACTATTTTACCGTCATTTGTTTTGCTTCTATGGGGAAAGTATTATGATGATCATAGACTTTCAAAATAGTACTTTTATCCAAAAAAAAAAAATATATATATATTTTGGCAGATTTGTTCACAAAGTTTTTCAGTTTTTTTTGCTATCTTCTATTTAAGTTTGTGTTTTTTATGTGTGAATGTTATGAGAATGATTTAACTTAAATATGGTAGATACATGACAGAAAGTTGCCATTTAAACGTCACCACTCGCCAAACTTCGCTTAGAATTAGTTAAACGGAAGTAACTCTATAAATTATCGGTATCAGAAGATTGTGATGCTCACCGTTACATACGGACACACATAAAATACATATAGAAAGAGTGAAAAAGAGCTATTTGATTGCTCTTCTTAATAACCAAATTATTCATACGTATATGCTTATGTTTATGAATATATATTAGGGCGGGGAATAGTTAAGTGGTTAGCGTACTGGACTCCCACGCGGAGGACGCGGGTTCAAGTCCAACTGTGCTACACTTAGATTTTTCCTTCCTAGGAGCTTTTGCAGCTCACTGTCCGTCACCTGTGTCGTCTGTAACGGGAGCCAATGACCATAGATATTGACGCGTCTTAAATTAAAAAAAAATAATAATAAAAATAAATGTATGGCGCGTCAACATCTTGATGATTGGCACCCGGTGCCTTCTCAATGCCCTGCCGGCGGCATTCGGTCAATGTTCTCTCTTTACAGACAACCCTGGCCATCACTAGACAGTAATCTACAGAGGCTCCCAGGAATAGAAAATCTAAAGGCAGCATTGCTGGACTCCTCGAAATCAGGACCCTTCTAAGCTAATCCCTTCTCTTATTATCATTATTATTACGTATTATTATTATTATTATTATTTTTTTTTCTAAGTGTCTCGCGGCCCTTAGGCAAGGGAGGCACCTGGATCACTATAAGTGAACATTTTTCTTCTCTTCGTCAGTTTTTAATTATTTGTATTTTTATGTATTTCTATATCAGTAATAGGCCGACTTGGCCATCGTTATGAGCGGTTCCGGCGGCCCTGGCCGTCCTTTCCCTGCAGCAAAATTTCCCTGACAATCCTACAGGAATGGAGGATTACAGCTTGTTGCATTAGAGCTAGCGTCTTTCTATTAATGCTAAGTTTGAGCAGTCCATCCTGGATAGCGCGCGGGATTAAACTAGCTGCAGAGATGACAATCGGCACAATGTCGACAGATTTAACGTCTCTCCAAAGAGAAGCAACCTCAGCTGCCAGCGGCCTATACTTAATCAATTTCTCATTGAAGGCCCGCACAACATTAGCCGAGTCCGGGACTGTAACATCTATGATATAAACCTTACCCTCACTCTTATTGTGCCACACAATATCAGGTCGGGTGCCCTCTACTGTGTGATCCGTGAGCACTACGCGATCCCAATAGAGTGTGTGCCGGAGCTCTCTAGAACCGGTTCGGGATCGTACTGGTAGTAGGGTGGGACGACTGAGCGAATACCCAACTTCAATGCCAACTCCCGGTGCAGAATCTTGGCCACACTATTGTGCCTCTTAAGGTACTCCGTCTGTGCCAACATTGGACAGGCAGAAAGAAGGTGGTGGATCGTCTCTGGGGAAGAGTGGCATAATCTGCACTTAACATCCTGGACACTGACATCTCCTATAATATAACGCATATAATATCTGGTAGCCACCACCTGATCCTGAATGGCAATTAGGGTCCCCTCAGTTTCTGGGTCAAGTTGCCCATGGGTAAGCCACATCACTGACGCCCCTTTGTCTATGGCGTCACCATCTAGCGCTGTGGGGTATTGCCCATGTAAGGCCTTGGCACGCCATGCTGCGGCCATATCAGTGGTGGAGTCCCGAACCTCCGGCATCCCCAAAGCCGCCCTGTGTAAGTCTAAAGGGGTATATCCCTTATCAGCCGCCATTACTGCCCCGATCAGACTCGAGTCCCGGTGGGTATAGAAATAAGCTCTCATTCGAGCAACCTGTGTATCATGAAGACCCGCTATACTGACTATACCACGTCCACAACTACCGATCGCGGCAACTCGATTCTTTCAATGGCAGACCTGGGATGGTGTTTATTTTGCCTTGTAAGCGCTGTTCTAATTGAGCGCTGCAGCGCCCCCAATTCTGTGGCGGACCACTTTATCACCCCAAACGTATACTACAAGACCGGAACGCAGTACGAGTTGATAGCCCGAGTCAAATTGCCACTTCGGAGACCTGTCTTAACTGTCAAGTGAAGACGCTTTTGGAACTTGTCAATCACAAGCTGCTTAACCACTTTGTGTTCTATGCCTCTCGCTTGCTGTATCCCCAGGTATTTGTACATTTCTGCTTCCGCTGTTTCTGTTATTATTATTATTATTATTATTATTATTATTATTATTATTATTATTATTATTATTATTATTATTATTAACAATTTTCCTCTCGCCCAGCGAGGTGCTTAGTGCAGCCACCGACCTAACTTAGCCAATGTGGACTATCCTTTCTCAAAACATGAATGGACTGGATTATGGGGCATGAGGTAGTACTTGATCTATTTATTGAGGAAGCTTCATACGATACAAACAGTACCAGCTATTGCAAAGTGAGGATATAAATTAGATAAATCAATCTTTATTATAGTAACAATAAGCTCAGCCATGAGAAACGAGACAACTGATCGAGTCCATTGCAGTGACCATGTCAATGTCCATCAAGTCTTACATGTCTCGCAACTCCATAGCCAGGGCCTGATACTTGCACCTGTTTCCAATCCAGGCCGAGATAATTTCGCAGTCCATCCAGAAGAATCACAATATCCTCAATGGTTGCCTTCGGAACAGCTTTGTCCAGCCTGTTTATATCTGGCTTGTTATCTTCGGCTCCCTGATCCGTAGAAATCGCCAACAAGTTCCCCGGCTTGCACTCATAGTAAGAGATTTCCCATTCTGACTTCATAGTGAGCGATTAGTGGACCACTTTAGCTTCATCATTGTTCCGGGCAAATTTAATCGGTCTAAGCCAGTAAAGGGCAGTCAGTATTCAACCACATGTTGGATGGTTCTGACAAACCACAGTTGCTGACAAAGCCGGCAGTGATCTATACTGGTATCCCCCAATTATTTGTCTTTAATTTACATACTGTATATTTTATAGTCTTTAAGTTAACATAGTTCTACAGTTTGATTTGAATAATGTTTCTTGAAAAACACAGTGAAAAATAGATGGTCTGATTAGCCACTTCTTGAATAATCTTGAGATCTTGAGACAATGTGAGAGAACAGCATTATACTGATTCTCTTAACATTCCTTTGGATCAACTTACAGGCAGTTTATTATCCAATATTTCTTAAAAATTCTAACTACTATGAAAATGTTTAATTATACTGTGTGAGAATTGCTATGAAAAATAGCCCTAAAAAAACATGATGATAAGTGGGCATAAAACAAGATAATTATATATTAATTGTCTTATACATTTAAATTCAAGTAGAAATGGAACTTTTTAAAAATCGGGAAAAGAAATCGATGAAGGAGAGAAAGAAAAAAAACAGAAAACAGAATTAGTAGGTAATAAAATTGTAATAAAGATTCCAATATTAATAATCTTATTGCCTATAAAACTCTATCTACAAACTGACCCACACGGACATTTCTCCATTAATTACACATAAAAATAAGCTATTCAAATAAAAAAAAAAATAGTACTTAACGATGCTATGACTTTGGAGAAAGTACCCAATTTATCTTTTTTACTTAATTTATTTTATAGTCTTTTTTAATTTTTTTTTTTTTTTTGGTGGACAGTATGGTTACTAGTTTTCTAAAGGCTTCAATTAAGTTCAGTCAATCATACTCCAAATGATTTGACGCTACACTTATTCACCATTGTATGTTTTCTTTAAGTTTCTCACATTCCTAATTTTAGTATTATTTTTTTGTTTGTTTCTTATTTGAATTATTTAACTTTTTTATTTTTTATTACTTTCTCTTACTCCTATCTTAAGAGGAAGTATTATAATTGTGTCAAATTTTCCATATCGAGTTTTTATCGGAAATATCCGTTTTGAGGTCCCCTAAGTACAAAAAAGTGGTTTTTAGTAAATAGTCTGTGTGTGTGTGTGTATTTATACGAACAGCATAGCTCAAAATCGAGAAACTTGTAGAAAGTTGAAACTTGACATTCCGTTTAGGTATCACCATAGGATCTGACAATACGTTATTTGTTGAAATTCCTCAACCGGAAGTACCATTTTACTAGTTTCTTTTTTTTTTTTTTTTTTACTTTTTTGCGTTTTTCTAAAAAAAAAAATGGCTCCAACGATTTTCTTCTTCAACTTTGTTTATATCAACTATACGTACAAAGAACTACAATTTTTTATTTTAAAACATTTCTCTGGGAAAAATTCATTTAAGAGCACTTCCGGGGGAGGTGGTGGGGTTAGGTTTTCATTTAAAGTGCTGTTTCAGTTTACTATACAATTCTGTCATCTAAAGAATATTAATTAGACTTGAATATGTTGTTGAAATTCCGAGTTTTGAAAAAAAATCGGATAATCGGAAGTGCGTTTAATTTACCACTTTACTAAATGATTTTCTAAAAAATAGCTTCGACGATTTTTCTGGAAACTTCGTATATAAACTAAACATACAGAGATCTACAACTTTTATAAAAAATATTTCTCTGGAATAATTCATTTTAGGACACTTTTAGGGGTGCTTTTAGGGGTTATGTTTTTTTTCTCTGAAGTGCTATCATAATTGATTATACAATTCTATCATCCAAACAAAATTAATTAGAAATAAATAGATGGCTAAAATTCCAAGTTTCAAGAAAATTAGTAAACCGGAAGTGCGCTGTTACTGAACAAGTTTTTCAGTTTTCGACGAATTTCATTAAATTTGGTACATGAACTCCATCCATTTATAAAATTTTGAGAACTGGTGTAAGAAAAAGATTTTGTGAATATTTCACGCAAGATTTTTTTTTTTTTCTATTTGTTTATGTTTTTAAGCTTCTACTTCTTTAAAAACCAAAACGTTTTACTAGATCTATAACGTTTAAATTTTCTATTTTATTTATTCTACATGAATTTTTTGTTATAATATCACTATAAATAATGTCAAAAACTATAGCAATATTGTTAATCTGTCAGCTTTAACATAAAACTGTCGGTTTATAATTACCTAAAGAAAAAAAAAGAAAAATCTGGTGTGAAACACTCACACGACTTTGTCTTACCGCAATTTAGGTAGGGTAAATCTAGGAGTGATGACACGGTAGGAGAGATGACGCAGGCTATACTTCTCTTGTTTGCCATCACGTGGCATCATGGAAGTTAGTCCAGGAGTAGAGAGATCCGAAGCGAATATATATTGCAAAATTCTTCAGTTACTTTGTGTGTTCTTCTGTGTTCTGGGAACATTTATACGCATCAGCGTGTGTTTTCATAACGAGAATTTTCATAATGCTTAGTAAATTTGTTCATTTTTTTATATAGTATATTAATTGCAATTGAAATGAAAGATTCCCAGCTGTTGTTAAAGGTGGACACGTAGACATAGTGTTTCATCAAGTTTCATGTCGATCACCATGTTACCATCCTAGAGGAGTGGTCTACTACCTATGGTGCATCATCTATCCTACCATAGTAGGAGAGACGGCCAAATGTAATGTATTTATATTTTGTTTCTGGAATAAATGAGAATGTCTTTATTTTGAAAAATAACATTTTTTTGCAGATAATAGTAGTTGACATATGTTTTATAAGAATTACAACATCTTTAATATGTTGGGCTCCTCTGCCGCAAATGCGGAAGAGAGACCGAAACTCCAGCCCATGTGCTGGGAAAATGCCCGAACAACATGCTCCTCGTCACTCGCCGACACCACAATGTCAAACATAGGGTCATCGAGTTATTAAAGGAAAAAGGATATGCATGCTATGAGGAAGTCTACTGTGTTGACACAGACGGCGCCTCAAGATACGCAGATACAGTAGCGTACGATAAAGACAGTCCATCTGCGTTAGTTGTCGACCCTACGGTTAGGTATGAGAGCAACGATCCAGACCCGGCCAAGCGGATTAATGAAGAAAAGAGAGCGATTTATGAGAAGTGCGTTAACTTTCTCCAAGAAAAGTTCCTACAAGAATTTGGAAAAAGGAACTTTGCAGTTCACGGCTTATGGTTCGGCTTTCGGGAGGCAATCCCAGTGGCTACTGCTGAATTTTTTGATAATGTCGGCATTGACAAAGGGAATTTGACCCGGCTGGCGGAGCAAATTATCTTGGATTCCTTGGGAATCCTCCATAATCACATCTACAGTCATTGAGAAATAGTATTATTTAAGGCCCTACGTATTGAGTTTATCTATGTATGTTTCATCCTTATTTCGCTTATTCTTTGCGCTATTTACTTTAGTATTGTAACGTTTGTGTCTTTTGGACTTGAGATTGTCTCATGAAGATAGATTAGTAATCTGTGTTTTCTCAATGATAACTCAATGAAATTGAGCAGCCACATCGACTTGGTTTGTCGCTGTAATATCTCCTATATTTTGATATAGGGCATATCTTGAAATGTGCGTCATCACTCCTAGCTTTACCTATATAATTTTTACCCATATTACAAATCTATTAGATATAAAATTAGTTACAAATTTTTGCATATAATTCAAAATATATAATGATAAATTTAAGAAAAGAAAAAAGAAGTACACATATGCAAACGAGATATAATGAGGCAAAAAAAAAAAGACGCTGCTAGTAAACCGATTTTTTTATTTAAATTTTGGCAACAAATTGAATTATTATTAATATTATAAAGATCATAGAATCATATAATTAACTGAAATGGCTTATAGAGAAAAATCTAACACGGTCCCTCCCTCAGAACTATCCATCAATGAATTTTCCCGGACAATATGTTGCAAACAAAAAAACAAAAATTAGTAGCTCATTTTATAGTTAGCTGACATAGCAAAGTGTTCTTTACTTTCAAATTAAAGAAAAAGCGATTTTTTTTTAATTTTATTTTTAAATAGTTGCAGCCATTTTTTAAGAAAAACGCAAAAATTGGGGGAGGGGAGGAATCTATTCAATAAAGTAGTTAACTATATTTTAAAACTGAAAGACCGATTTTGACCAAAAATCTTATTATCATGATCTCTGGATAGCAATAGATAGATAGATAGATAGATTCTAACGGGGGAATTGGCTTTTCAGCCTACGCCACCGCGACACCCCAAGGATCTATTGTGGCACCCCCTGAGATTGGAGACCCTCCCCCTATCCTGTCCTTAACCGCACTGTGGAATTGGGGAGGGGTTCCCAGGTGGTCAGTCAGAGCACCTGCCATCAGAGCACCCTCTCGAGTCCTGCTTGCCTTAAAAGACTTAATAGGTCCGAGAGAGGGCCCCGGCTGAGGCTTGTTGGCACCAGCTTCTCTTTACCAAAGAGGCGGTACCTTAGCCAAACCAGCCCCTCGCACTGACATACCACATGCAGTGCCGTCCTCTTCTTCCTGACAAAACCTACACAGGCTATCCGTTGCCAGGCCCATGCGATGCATGTGCTTATTTAATCTACAATGGCCAGTGAGAACGCCAACTGCTATCCTTATGGCCACCCGGCCTAATTGGAGTAGTTCCGCAGTTAGCTTGGGCAACTGGCTATAGATAAACGTTTTCGCCTGCCTCTGGCCTGGAGTTTTGACCCACCATTCCCTTGATCGGTCCTGTATCCATACTTTAATGGATGCACTCCTGAGGCATCTTGAGACACCACAGAACGGCTCCGGCCCGATAAGTGCTCTCATTGAACCTTCCCGGGCCAGGCGGTCCGCCGCCTCATTGCCTCTGTAACGCGAGTGCCCAGGTACCCAAACCAGGAAGACCTTATTATGGCTACTAATTTCCCTGAGTACACCTAGGCAGTCCCACACCAGCCTTGAGCTGATCTCCCACGAGTCAATTGCCCGCAGAGCTAGATAGCAATAATAAAACATTTATATTAACTTATAATGGGGTTGTTGAAGAGAGAAATTAGGTTTAATTAAATGAACGAGATATGCTGACACTAATATAATGTAGCTAAGTTTTACACTAACTTCACTGGACTTTATAATGAAAATGATAGAATGAATGGTGATAGGAGAGATATGACACAATGCGACTAGTGGTGTACAGTTGTGTAGTAGTATATGATAGATTCCCACTGGCTTATATACACAGGTTCTCCCACTCTAGCCTGCCTAAGTCAGAGAGTAGTCTCTGTTCACTAGAGAGGGCCTCTCTTCTCTCTGCTGTGCTTGCATTCTCTTTGCGACAACTCAATTACGACTAAAAAGTGGAAAATCGGATTAAATTATTACGGTGGGAAGGGATGGTGAGAAGGGTGATATTAGCGTAACTGGACTCCCACTCGGAGGACCCAGGTACGAGTCCAGCTGTGCTGCCCTTAGATTTTTTTTTTTTTTTTATTCCTAGGAGCCTCTACAGTTCACTGTCCGGATGATGGACAGTGTTGTTGTCTGTGTAACGAGAGGACACTGTCCGGAAGCCGGCAGTGTGTTGAGAAGTCTCCGGGCGCCAATGACCACAAATTTTGATGAGCCTTACATTAAAAAAAAAAAAAAAATATTTCTTATGTAGATTTTTCAAATTTTCATTTTCAGTTTTGCTTTCTCTTGGTGTTATAAGATGAAGAACTGGGTCGTGCGAAACGTTTTGAAATTGAATTTATCGGGGAATCTATATTTTGAGCTCCTAAGGGGTATGAAATTGCAAAAAAAAACTCAAAATTAATATTCCTTATAGATACTACCACTGTATCTGAAAAAGTTTCAGTCAAAAAAAAAAAAACCAGCAACCAACACAACTCTGACGTATGTAATTTATATCTAAACCTTCGTTTTTTTTTCTTTTAGCCTACTATTAAAATGCAAAAACATAAAAAAAGGTTTAGTTGAAGTTACTATGAAAATTAATTTTCAAGTTATGTTGTTTAAAAAATTTCAGATAATTTTTTACAAAATTAACTTTTCCTTAAACGGAAAAACTCAGTTTCCAAAAAAAAAAAAAAAAAAAAATTGCTAGGAATTCCTCTTCATCATGCCTTTAAGTGAAATTGAAAAGAAAAATCCGAGTCTATTGCAGTAATTTTCCTAATAGAAAATATGTGCATTTAATTTAGCTATTCTTTGCATTTAATGTTGATGACGGTGTCCCCAATTCTATTGAATTTTTTTTTTTTTTTTTTTTTAGATTAGATATAACTTTTGCCAATGGAATTGTCATGGGAAACATCTCTTCATGAAAAGTAGACAATTATTTTAAAATAGGCTCCGTTAAAATAATCATTTGTACAAGTTCTGGCGATAAAAAGTCCTTATTTCATCCCTATTGAAGATTAATTAAGCATGAAAGTTGACTGCTACCCAATCTAATAAGCGGAGTATTCACTAAAATGTTACTCATTCTAATTTCATTATTGAATTGACAGATTACTTTATTATTCTAGTTTATTTTTATCTTCTATGACCCATAGAATTATCAATTATCAAGAAATGGTGAAATTGAAAATTAAAAAAAAAAAAAACTTTGGGCATATGCACTGAAGATTATCCATTTAAGATAACCGTAAATTCTCAATTCCTAATCTATTTCATCTTAAATTCATATACAAGAAAAAATTTTTTTTTTGTTGCATCGTAAATTTTACTAATAAGTTGTTCGTAAAAGTTCACAAAATGTTCTAATTATTTCCTGATTGTAAGAATTCTGCCGTACACTTCGCAACGCAGTCAACCATAAAGAACAACTCATGGAAATAACGTAAAAACTATAAACTGTGATGAATCTTATCTGCTAAGCTGAACAAAAGAAAATAAATTCGCAAACAACCGGGTATTTCTTATTTCTCATATTTGCATTAATGGAATTTTTATAATCAGGGATATTTTTCGTGATAGCTTGCGTCTTTTTTGTTGGTCATCTACCCGTTTTGGTTATTAAAACACTGTGGGTAACATAGAGTTGCACAAAGCAAATTTAGTTGATACACAAATTTGCTCTTTGCAAGCCTATGTTATCACACTGTTTTGATAAAAAAACACATCCTGATGATGTGCTGAACGGCTGAAACCGGTCGATGACCACAAAAAGTAGCAGGCTATCATGGAAAATATCTGTGATGCTTTCCAGTTAGGCGGAACCAACCACAGTGAGTGTTTATAAGTTTACATGACTATAAAAAATTATATAGTTGCCAGAATTGCTACTTATATTGAATTAGTAAATAGATGTAATGAAATCAACCAAATTAGCAATTGCAAAAGCTGGACTTAATAGTTTTAATTCTGCCACAACACACGCCATCATCCGGCCTTCAAGAGCACTTCAAGTAAGCATTTATTCCTCTGTCACGCCCAATGCAATGTATTGACGATTGAACTTCAATTTGGACATTTCTTCCTGTGAATGCCTGTTTCCCTTCCGGTACTTTGGTTGGTTTAAAGACCGTGCCTACCCCGGTCTTGGGGTTTACCAGTCCCCCGTTGCAAGCAACGGGATCGTTTAACAAGAAGGGGATGTCACTACCATCGAAAGGCTGTTAGTGCAATGCCAGACCATGGCAGAAGTGCCTAGGCATACCCCCCCGCTTGACCCATTTAAGCGCAGGTTGAGATACGCTCAACCAGTGCGCAGAGTGACCCCACAACGTGGTCACACTACACTACCAGAAGCTAGAGAAGGCAATCTCTAGCAGGGTCTGGTGGCGCCACTACGAATCCTACCTCAATTGCAAGCAATTGGCTCGGAAACTGGCTTGCGCCAGAAGTTCAGTATTTCAACTCTAACGAGTTAGCGTGACTGATCGCACTCCCGATGGAGCTACAGTCCATCTACTGATTCCTATCTATTGCCTCAAGCACAGGGGTTTCAGTAACCCAGGTAACTTGCAGGCAACCCTGCAAGGGGAAAGGATCAGGATGGGTTAGGGGAGGGAACCCCAACCTGGAGATCGATGGCGTCGCCACAGGCCTACGGCCAAATGTCTCTAGTTGTTTGAAGTAAGAGTGACACAACTAGATTTTACTTTCCACACAAGGACTCATACATATCTTATTAGAAGATATGACTTGCCCAGTGCAGGGTCTCCCTTTTAGTCGCCTCCTACGACAGGCAGGGCATACCGTAGGCCTATTCTACTCCGGGACCTACACGGGGCTTCAATTTGGACATTCTTCGCTCCTGTCTGTTCCCATTCGGTACTAAGGGTTCTTTAAAGACCGTTCCTATCCATTCGGATATACCAGTCCCCCCGTGCGAGCACGGAGTCGTTTTACAAGAGAAGGATGTCACCACCACGATAGGCTGGAGTGCAAGGCCTCGCCGTGGTAGAAGTGCCACCCCGGGCACTCCCCCGCTTGGCCCCACAACAGTTGTTGGCCGCCACTACCAGTTCGTAGAGAAGGCTGACTCTACTTTAGCTCTGGTGAGCCGCACCCCCTAGCGAAGGGCACTTTCATCTTCAGAAGCGGCGGCAAGAGTATTAATTTATATTGCGGTATACCCACCCGCTCAGCTCATATCCCTAAGGACAGCGGAGCTATTGGTTAACCAACGGCCACTACGAATCCGACCTCAATTGCAAGCAATTGGGCTTGGAAATCGGCGATGCTTGCGCCTGTATTTCAGTACTTCACTATATTATATATAGCGGCGTGACTGATCGCAAGCCCCGATGGTCTTACTCCCTTGCCATTTACTGATTTTGACCCGTTGCCTCAGGGGTCAGGGTACAGTATCCCAGGAACCAGGAACCCATCGGCTCATGGGGAGTGAAAGGAGAAAGGAAGGGGTCAAGGATGGAACATGAATTGGGATAGGGTATCTCCAACCTGGGGAACCAATGGCTGACTGCATCTCTAGAGATGGGCGATGGTGGCGCCACATACCTACGCCTGAAAAAAAAAAAAAAATCGATTTGGACAGTCATTCTCCCACTTAAGAAGCTATCTCTAGGCAACCTAAGTTAGAAAAAGTTGAATAAAAATCAGGGAACTTATCAATCAGTCGCCAGACTTGCCTTAAAGGAGTTATCAAGTATCCAAGATCAACTTTAAAAGGCTCCGCCCATAGTAGCCACTCTAAAACGAGCAAGAATTCTAAGTCACATAAATTTTCCTAATTTTTCAAGCGACTCACAACAGCCAACGCTACACCATTCCACACTACATCAAGCTACTAACCAGCATCACTCTTCTTTCGATCACTTTGACCTTATTTTTTTTTCTTTTCTCTTCTTACTCAGTACAAATTGTAAAATATACTGTAAGTTTTTTTTGTATAAAACTTTAATCACTGACCATAAGTCATTTGTAACATCGTCCCTATTCAATAACCCCCAGACTCTCAGAGATATGCTTGGTTGCTGAAACTAAGAGCAGAACTGTTATACCTAAATTATTCCCCTTGGTTGGAGAAAGATTCCGAACGAGAAATGTGTCCTCTCTGTAACTGCCAAGTACGGGAGGATTTGTTTCACTTCTTGGCAAAAATGTCCTGCTTTATTGGATGTGCGGCTCCTCCATCTCGGCAAATGTTCACTTTCTGGAGGAGAAATTATTGTTTACCTATCCGGACAACGGCCTTGTCATCCTTTAATTGCTTATGCCCGCCACGCTTGGAGAGTTAGGCA
>JAAEAF010010855.1:0-33627 GCA_011037195.1 Triatoma infestans | reverse complement strand
AAATAGTTTTAACTTAATACAACATATGAGCAAACACTTCTGCATAGTGTTCATTATAACTTGAATTTATTTGGCTTGTTGAACTGGTACTCTCCCATAGATTCTGGCAGAAAATGAGAACGCCATTAATGTTTGAAATGTTTTGTTTTACTGCTGATTTATACTCTAGCTTAGAAATATTCATACGATCCTGGCAGTCACTACCCTATGAAGTGGCCGATAGAGAGTCCCCATACGTCCATCTTGATTTGTATGACAAAATCAGAGAGGATTGGGGAGAATAATTTCATCAGGTTTTCATGGCATAAATTAGAGAGATCATAGCCTAAACGTACTTTCTACTTACGGACGGCTCGAAATCAAATCATGGAGTAGGTTGTGCTATGTTAGACAATATAGGCTCCCTCATATCGCATCTGTGTACACACGGAAGTAGTAGCTTTCTGGAAAGCTGAATGTGAGTAGTTTCAAAGGGATCTTGTGTAATCTAAAAAACTCAAAACATCCGGGTGATTCAATGGACCCTATAATTACAGAAATAGCAACTGCCCTGCGAAAGGCAGTATACAATTGATGTTGGTAAAAGCACTCGTTGGAATCATTGAGAATGAAAAAGTCGACACTCCTGCAAAAAAAGAAAATACATTCAATTTGGATATTACCCTCCCATTGTTAGTTTAGGAGATTGAGAAAAAGTTGTGAACACTTATTGTTTGGACGCGTGACAGGAGCTGCACGAACGCGACAAAGGGAAGAAAGATAGGTATTTCGCTGGCATACAGCCCTAAATCCCCAATAAGCCATGGTTTCTGATACTTGAGAGGGAAAAGCAGTTTTGAATATCTTAAGACAATTCATGACTTTACAACTTCCACTAAATTATCATAACATATTTTAGGAAATTTATCGGACTACATGACCAGCAATTTACCCAATAGTCTTTTTAAAATACGAACTTAAAGAGGTTTACAACCGATTTCCAACCTTATGAAGTGGGAAGAAAGTATAATTTCATTACCAAAATTGTTTCTTCTACGGTTATGGCCATATTTTCAAATGCATACAAAACTGATGCAGCATAAATAGATTCAAACAGTTTTCGCTGAACAGCCCAAAGTGGTCTGCAGGAACTTTATATTTCTCTATGCAACTAAGACGGATTTGACTACTTTGCCTTCAAAAAATTTGAGAGGCAACAATTTCCTAGATTTAGGAGTGTAGTGGAAAATAACTATTTTAATTTTTAAACATTTAGGTTTTCAGGTTGAGACAACATCAGTAATTTGTTAGAAACTAAAGTTTCTCCCATTTTACAATAGGCTACTTCAGGATAATGTTCACTTGATCGCCAGATCTACATTTAATAATTTATTTGTCTTGATAAAAACATTTTTCCACTAGGTCTTGAAAAATTCATCGAATCTCAGCATTTTCTCTTACACGATTAAGTAGTGTCTTATAAAAAAAACTCAAATTAAACTCTGAGCTGAACTCAATTTATTGCAAACTAAATAAGCATAATAAGCGGAGTCAAATAATTTAAATAGAAAAACAAAAAAAGGAACAAAACTTGTATACAAATCATAAATCTTTATTTCACATAATTTATATTATTAGAAACAATGAATAAAAATCAGAAAAAATAAATAAATAAATGCTAAAAACTAGGTTGAAGATAACAATATGGTAACTCAGGAGAGATGAATGAAAACTGTTAAACATTATGTCTTCCAATTTATAAATATTCATTATTAAACAATAAAAATATATTTTAATAAAAATAAATAAATAAATAAATAATTGACTATAAGACTAGCGCCTATGGGCATTAATTAAACCATGCTAGGTTAATAAAGCACAATATTAATTATAATAAAATTAATAAATCTTATTAATATTTTAAAGAAGCACCAATCATTTATTTGTTTTGAAAATAGACTTTTAAGACTGTGAAATTTTGTCTTGATATGTTAATTATATAAAGAAAAATAATAAAACTGTGCCCATAAAGGAACTTTTTTCTTTAATGAAAATAAATCTTTTTTTTTTTCTTTAATTAAAGAGCACCATTTCGTTTGTGAGCTATACATTCTTTTTATCACTTACATGCATACTAACTAACATTATTTCTGTATATCTGTGTGCCCAACATTTCTTATAAATGTTATACATTAATAAATAAAGTTATAAAATTTTCTGCAGAAAATGCTGTATCTCAAAAAATTACTATTTTATTTAATAACAATTGGATAATAACTTGCAATAATGTATGGAGGAAAAAACAACTGGCGCGCTAACAACTCATGAAAGGGCTAAGGCGATCTTCATTCTGACCATTGCTATCCAGGTTTCTCTACTCTCTGCAACTTCATATTTTTTCTTCAATAGACTGATTCAACGAGCTTGCACAAAAATCGAATCCTGAATTCTTGTATCAAAAGCGATTCGCCTTTTAGTCGGGTTATAGATAGTCTGTAGTCTAAATATGGGGGACAATAATAAAAGTAAACAAAAATCACTAATGGATATTAAATTACACTTTTGCAATCAAGTCGAATAATATTTTTATCTTCGAGCATTGAAGAAAACATTATAATTTAAACGAAAACATTAAAAAATATAAAAAAACTGCAAATGCAACTCTAGGCGAGCTACGCACAAAAAACATATCTCACAATATTTAACAATTACTTCTATATCTATGTCTGATTTGCTATGAAATATTCTTGAATTTAAGTAAAAAAAAAACTGGACATATAAAAGTTGATTTTTATTATAACAGATTCTACCTACGTCTTCATTGTTAATTTCTAGAAATTTATTTTATCTTTAACTTGGAAGGATAACAAACAATAACGCTTTTCCACTAATTAATATACTTCAATCACCCGAGTTTATTTGAGGCTAACGGTACATTGAAAACCATTTTGGGGAATACACTAATATCAAAATGGCGGAATGCTCTATTCTATTATAATATGGGGCTTCTTAAGAGAAGATGCACTTAGGTTACGAGAGGAAACCGATTTTACTATCATCCGCTTATCATTTGTAATATTCAGATCTAAGGCGAGATAATCTCCAATTCAACTAGAATTTCTGCGCCAAATATAAAATCATCAAAAACAAAACTGAGTTTCTTTTATTACAAAGTGGAGTCACAATAGATCCATATGATCTTTAGACGGCAACGTTCTTGTAACCATGATAGTAATCATGCTTCGCTCAATTTCTCTCTACCAAGAAAAATTCTTCAGCAGCATCTTCAAGCATATCTTGCAACAACTTTACAGGCAGTCGATCATTATCTTCGATCTGATGATTGTCCACATCTAAAGTCCTTAGTAAGGCCTGAATGTCTAAGAAAATAGTTATTCTTCCTGGTGTGCTTTGTTCCCAACTTCATCTTTGCCCAACTTAAACTGACAATAAATTTAGCTCTGAAAGACTGATTTTCTGCAACTATAGACATTCCTTAGCAAAGCCATCCTCCTACACAATTCTAGTGTCGAAGACATCTATAGAAACCAAGATTTCATTACTGGACGTGGACTTTTATTTTCTTTAACACGCTTCTCCCTCAGGTTGCCTGCATCAAATCCGCCAATTCTTTCGATCGTGGCATGTCCTCTTCTATGACCTACGCTGCCATGACTTTCTGAACCTCCAAGTCAGATCCTACATAGATGACCTCTTTTCTTCCATAAGGGGGTTGCCATTCAAGACCCCTTTTGGGCTACGTTGCCATACTAAGTGAGAAACTTTTCTTGGATTCGCTCCACTATGTCGTGTTCCCTACCTGCTACTTCGAGCTTTAAAAATTACAAAATGAAAAAAGAAAAATAACTTATAATTTAATTTTTGTAATAACTGTAGTGAGAGATTATTAATATTGATTGTAATCAGGAATAGCACAAAAAAAAAAAAAAAATCACCAAATAAAATTAGTCCAGACTAAAATAAGTATTTGCAAAGGTCACTTTTCTTTTCGGTAATTTTAAAATAGATTTTTTTTTTTTTTGTTTTTTGTTAAGACGCATTGACATCTTCATTGGCGCTCGAAGTTTTCTCAGTGCATTGCCGGCCTCCGGATAGTGTGCTCTCGTTACAGACAATACTGCCCATCACAGAGTTTTTTTTTATATACAATATTAAATCAATCATTTCGAACATAGTATTCCCGAGTTTGAGAGATAAAATAATTCAGCATTTGGCATATAAAATTTATAATATTTAAAGTCTTTAACCTAACCTGAAATTGGAAACAAATATGGCCGGCAAAGCGGTAAATATAGATTCATTATAATATTATCATGTCGTTAATAATTAACTATTAATAAAAATAGATAATACCCATGATAAAAGTTGCTAATAATAAACAAATTTACAGAATTAAATTCAAGTATACAGATTGACATTAAAGTGTATAAAATTATTCCTTTTTTTTAAATGATTGTTAGCAGTTAACAACATTTTTGTCTTCTTATTGCATTATATCGTACACATTACATAGTTTATAAAGAGCTCTAACAATTATAAGCAAAATTGCGGAAACTGATGCATGATGCGGAAACTAATTACTTCAAACATATTTTAATAAAAAATTAACTTTGAGATCTTTGCGCTTTTCCTGATTAGAAGTGAAATTCTATATTTATTTTTTTTAGAACCCTTTATTTTGGACGCCTTTAGTCCAAAACCTATCAAATCACATTTATATGTTCTCACAAAACAATAAATTTGTTTATAAAGCTTCAACAACTACTGCCAACCAGCAAAAGCCGTAAGCAATATAAAACCGAGACAATTATTTAACAAAACCAACGCGTACAATTATTCTCCTTGCTATTCAGCTGATAACAGTTTCAGAAGCGTGAAACTACATTATACAATAGGTGTGAAAATAAAATAATCTAAACAAAACAAAAAATACTCATAACGCATCGTAAGACTTGCACAAACCAATAATTATGGAACATAAAACGTTCTGTTCCCCCATTTTTTTTTCTTTTTTTTTTTACATAAATAAAGCTCCTGAAATTTATGGCAGTATTAATTTAAAAATAAGGAATGGCAAATATATCCTTTTATCTGCCTTTTTATTTTAATTTTTTATTTCTTTAATATTTAAGTTGCACCTTATTATTATTATTATTTTCTATGGTAATTTTATTTTAATTAAGCTGCATGTCACATTAACATCAGATAATCCTTTAAATAATCACAATTTTCTTTTTCTTTTTTTTTTTGTTCATATAAATCTATAATTATAACATTTATAATAAAATTGCATATTTCTATTAGGTTATTACAGCACCCTATTTATATATATATATTTTTATTTATTTTATATTTATTTTTTCATATATAATATGGAAAACAGGGTTTATTTATAACTATAACAGCTAAATGAAATACAAAGATTCGATTTAATGTTTAATCTAAATTTTGCTCCGAATCGATTTGATTCGATTTTTTTATTCTAATTAGTGTCTACTTTTTCTTTAAAAAATTATGTTTTCTTAGATACACATATAAAGCTATCAAAAAATTTTCATAGGAAAAAAAAAAAGAACACATGCCTCAAAATATTAGAACATAAAAATGTTCACCGCTAATGATTGAAAGGCACCAAAAAAAAACAATTAAATGTCCCACAACAACAATTACATCAATATGATACTAATAAAATATTGAACAAACATTAATTTTAAAGAAACTTATTTTAGATAACGTATAATCCTTTACATTTTTTTATTTTTATTCAAACATCATTTTTAACAAAAATTGGAACTATAAATAATCTAGATAATTTAAAAAAATATATAAATTTATTAAAAAAAAAAAAAATAGGTAAAACTTCTAATATTAAATTATCTGTCACAGAATTGGAATGCAATATTCACTTTCAATGAATGATCGCAATAATAAATCAGTAAATCGATTACTTACACCATGTAATGGAACGTTTTTTTTTATATGATTTCATTGTCCCATTCTTTTGATCTTCTTATTACAAAAACAAAACAAAAATAAGAGAAAGTAAAAAATATCACATAATAAAATTCTGTGAAAATGAAAAAAATATTTTCTATAATAATAATGCATGGATCGCTACTGAGAAAAATTAAAGAAAATGTAATAATTTCTTCAATCTAAAGCATGAAGTAATTAAGTTCAATTAATCAATCAATTAGTTCAATTAATAAGAAAATTAACAGTAAACTTAGAATAAAAGTTAAAACAATGAAAATCAGAAAATGTATATTAAGTTTAGTTATATTATATTAAAATAAAAACAAAATTTTCTTAGCAGCAATCCAAACGACAGTTAATCGCAGATAAGGCAATAATATTCTACTTGTTTTAATATTAATGTTTGCATGTAAAAACATTAATATACTATATGAATATTCACCTAAATACTGTTTAAAGTGAAGAAATATTCAATTATTTAGAAAAATGGAAGAAAGATTGAAAATTGGAAGAAGTAAACATGTTTGGGCCCTAACACATATTGCTCTCTCATTACACCAAACCCCTGTTTACACAGCTAATCGCTGGTTAATTGCGATTCCAATCAAAAGTTAATGAATACCTTCTTTAGATGATTGACGCCTAAAAAATATACAACCTTAAATCCAGAAAATTACAACCTAGCTTTTAAGCTTTTAAAAATAATCACATCTTGATCCCTATTAAATTATGTAAACGACTTTAAATTTAGAGTAGCCATCATACGATGACCGGTAGCTTTGATTACATCAGACAAATGAGTGGAATGTGCTCCAGTATTTCTGCATTCAGCCGTTGTATATTGCTGTGCATCCGCAGGAACTATCCTACTGAACACATCACATGGGACGATTGCTGCTATTGCTGCTATCACTTCTAAATTGAAATAATAAGTTTTATTTTATTTCAAATCATCTTTTCTTTTTTTTTTTAAATTAATTTATACTGACATGATCAACTTTACGTCAGTCAACTAACCATCTAAAATTCGAGAATATACTTTTTCTTCTTTTTCACCAACTTCTTCTTCATCGACTTTTGATTGTAATGTAGCGATTATATGCTTTAATTCTGGCTCACTTCTTAAGACATCCTAAAATTTATAACATTCGTTTTAATGAAGTTTACGGGAATAAAAATACAAATTGGTCTAATGCAAAAGATTTGTAAAAACTTAACTTAAGTTTTTTATTACGAGTTAAGATGTTAATTACGATGCTAGGTCTCCTTTTTACACATTTTATTTATCATTAAACTTTTTTCATTTTTACGTCTTATTTCACCTTTTTTTTTTCTGATGTGATATGAGGAAGTATTCCGAACATGTCAAATTTTCGAATGTGAGAACTCCGGTGTATATGTTTGATAAAATATCTCAAAATCTAAAGTATCAGAAGCCCGAACTTTGAAAAAACGGTATAGGTACCATCATCGCATCTGACATGAAGGTTTCGTCAAATTTCAACAACCACAATTTATTACATTTTTTTTTTTTTCGGTTTTTCACAATACTCAAGAATAGCCAACACGAAGTTTCTTTAAACGAAATGCACTGTACATGTAAAAAAAAAAATCTTAACGAAATGCACCACACTGCATTATAAGTCCAGTAAAAATACCGATTTATTTTGTTTGATACGTTTAATTTATATCTTATCTACTTTGCTGTAACATTATATTACTAATTATACATCTTTAATAAATACAAATTCCGCAGTTAAAGCTAGAAAACAAAGACCTCCCAGGCAAAGCATTACTTCATGCTTATAACCATAC
Source organism: Triatoma infestans (assembly GCA_011037195.1). NCBI lineage: Eukaryota > Metazoa > Arthropoda > Insecta > Hemiptera > Reduviidae > Triatoma > Triatoma infestans. The sequence continues at coordinate 25,836 of JAAEAF010010855.1, read as the reverse complement.
GGCAAATGTTAAATGTTCTTGTCTTTTTTTTTTAATAATATTTGTTTTTTGTAACGAGAGTTTCTTTTTTTGCACAGTTCTCATTTATAGGAAAAAAAGACCTAGGTACGTTTTCTTAATGTTCAGAACATACTTTGGTATATTGAGGTAATACATTAGGATGATCTCTGGCCAACATTTCCACCGCTTTTCCTGGCTGAGACAATATTAATAAGCTATAGCCCACATCGCTAGCAACGAATTCCTCAACAAACTGGACCAGCTCGGATAAAGAGGTCTCTTGCAGCCAGCCGGTGCAGAGAAGGCACTGAAAATATATAATTGCATTATAGTATTTAGAACCAATGTTACTCTTTAGCATTGACTAATTAAACATTCAATATATCTACTATTAACTTAATTATTACCTGAAGTTTGAGCAAGCCAATATATTGTGACTTTTCAATTTCTCCAAATGATATTGGAGGCAACATATCGAGATATTTGTATCTTCTACTTCCGAAAGAATGTTCTGCTTCCTCCCAAGTTTCATTTTGTTCTTTACAGATTCGATCATTTCTGACAAGATCACTTAACAATGATCTCATTAAGATCTAAGCGAAATATTGATAATTACAATAGGATTTCAAATAACTATATCCCAAGAAAGAAAACGCAGCTGTTATGAAAATATCTAATTTTCGTTCTAGTCTATAACCTTAAATTATATATTATATTCATATGTTAAGATAAGGTTCAGAGGTTTTTTTTTCTACTAGTAATTTAAGCTATAAGAAGATACAAGTTTGTTGTTTTTTTTACAAGATTAAATGTCTAATTTACTCATTTTTATTGAATTTATTTATTCGAAGACAGAATTATCCCTTTAATTTTATTTTATTAAATGGAAAGTGTAACTGTAAACACACCTTTTTTGTTTAAGAAATAAAGCTCAAAAACTAATATATTATTTATTTATTATGCTTAATTGTTTATCGGTCGTTAGAGAATATATTATTAAAATTTGTTAAGTTCGGCCAGAAGTGAAAAAAAATAATATGATCTAAGCGAAGATTGTATAATAAAATAATACGAAGATTTTACTCGCCAATGTTTCGATAAATTTATTATCTTTTACAAGGCCTACAAAATTAACAATTGTTTATGTTACAATCTTCTTATAAAATTCAAATATACCAAACAAAAATATGAATAAAAAAATATGGAACTGACGAATGAAAAAAATAACTTACAAAAATGTATTTAGTGTAATGTAAATATTGTATAACGCTGCCTTGTAGGTCTAAAATGTGATTGTGAGATTTGTTTATCATTAAGTGTCTTATATAAGCAGAGAAAACAAAAGAGAGGAAGTGGAGAAGAACTGGAAATTGGGAATCCAACAAAGAATTACATTAAAGCTGCAGACTATATATATACCTCGGTATGGCACCTGGAATTTTAAAACTTAGAATTAGAATGATGCAGGGGAGGACTCAAACCCAGGCACTACAGCCTCCCATTGAGGCTTATTGTGCCAACCCCTCGAAACCTAGTAGAGGAAGCCCCCCTCTTCATGTAGTCCAGAACCTTCCCCACCAGTCCTTCTTGGAGTACGATTTCCTCCGGTCTCAACATGCCGAAGATCTCGTACCGCAATCAAACATCAGGTGAGGGGCTGTCTCCTCCTCCTCCTGACACAGTCTGCACAAGGGCTCTAAATCCACCAATCCCACCTTGTGCAGATGTTTCATGAACCTACTATGCCCAGTAAACGGGTCCCGTTGTCAGAGAAATCTGATACCTGCTTAGACCAGGGTATCTCTGGTTCTTCTTCTACACAGCTCTGGCATGACCATTTTGCCGTGTTTTGCCTCCAGTACTTAGCCACCAGTGACGATTATGCTTTCTCCGAGGCCATTCTCTCAGAGAGCCCTCGCCATACATTTGGCTATTCCCAGAACAGGTTCCGGCCCGCAGAAGGAAGTATTCGCTCCCTCCCTGCCAGTTGGTCGGCTATTTCGTTACCTTTAATCCCCTTATGCTCCGGCACCCATAAAACTTTAGTTTATAATTAATTATTAAAATGGAGTTAATGAAACTGTAAAAATAGCCTTATTAAAATTGGTTAAGCATGACGATGTAGTTTTAATTGCACCAAAATAAATTTTTATAAGCAATACAGTTTATAGTCTGCATCTTTAATTTACTTCTTTCTTGAAGAGATATTTTAAATAATTTTGATGTTTTTTGAAAATAGTTCTATTAATAGTGCTATATATATAAAACAAGTTATACGAAATTACTCATCTATTAATAAATATTATCTAAATTGAACAGAAAAAAATCACAAGGGTTGTGACTGAAGAGCGAAAATCACTTTTCCGAAACTACTTATCAAGATCATCAAAGGATAAATTTGTAAAATTAAGAATTATACGGGCTGAATTACTTCAAACGAAAAAACTTGTTTTAAATTCTGTTATTCTTTTTAAATATTTATTGTACTATATACATAGATTAAATAAGAGTATATGTTTTAAAAAGAAATACCTAAATAAGAGAACTGCTATGAAATGAAAGCTCTAGCAGGCTAAATAAATAAATTCGTAATATGAAACACCTATACCTTCAGTGCACCTATAGAAGCTGGATCACCATCTGTATTTGGATTCCAACAACTGTCATTTTGTACCCAATTATTAAAAACACCTTCTAAAAACCTCTGTAAAACTGCTGCTATACCACTGGTACTTGTGCACATTCTTGCGGGTAAATAAGTCAGGAATACCTAAAATGATTTGTTAATATTAATTAATTCTGATTTTCTTTTCACAATCATAATATATATCTTAAATGTTACAGTCACACACACACACACACCACTTACACACAAACTCGAATTAAGGAACTAAAGAAACTGCTCCTGTATATATATGTATTATTAAATTCTTAGAAAGGTGTAAAAAAATTGAAATTACTTCCCATGAACTTTACTCGCCTGGATAATTATTCATAAAATCATTCAATTTTGTAATTATTTTCAACTCTTTCATTACACAGTTAGTCTTATTCTTATAGAGTATTGGTGTTAAGAATGGTGCTACGCTAAGAACTTTCCATTAAGCTAAACCTGATAAACCCCATGAGGGAAGTATCTTTAAAGATATTGGTTATCCTGAGGGTATTCTAACCTAACAAAATGAAATACCAACACACTATTAATGACGAAATCGTAATCAACCACGATGCGATGGCATGGACGGGTGATAGCCCCCCCCCCAACCATGAAAGATACAACGTCTATTTATTACTTATGTATGGCGCTAGCAAGAACAGTTGAGATAAAGGTTATCATCAATCTCATCCCTCCTCGCACGTTTTTTTTATTTCTCCTTCATCCAAGAAAGTAAAAAATAAGAAAACCAAAATTTTTTTTACCTGCAAAACATGTTGCAACTGAAGCGTTTGTTCTCTGACAACCAATAATGTCAATGTCTCTGACATTTCTTTGGGTTTCTTTTCTATCAATAAAACTGAAAGATCAGATAGGGTCACGCCTTCCCAATCTTCAGCAGTAACTTGGTTCTTCTAAAAAAAAATGTTTGTTGTTTAAAAATATGTTCTCAAATAAGTGTAAATAAAAAATTACTTTCATATTATAATTTTCAAAGTTTAATAATTTGTAAATCTTACATTTCTGGTATTATCAAAAAGAAGTTGCCAATATTCAATGAGCAAGGCTACCATACTAGAAAAAGAACCTGTGCACACGGAGAGTGCATTCTCTGCGTCCAAATTTTTACCCTTAGATGAATATAAAACAGCCATTGCAAGACAATCTAATGCAGATATTTTTCCTGAACTACAAATAAAAAAATAATAGACATTACAACTGAAATAATTATTTATAAACCTTCAATAATACCACTTGAAAACATAAAAATTTCACCTGTTCTTATTCATATGCTCCGTAATTATCTTGATAGTGGCATCCTTTGAAAACTGTCTTAACAAAGGTGATTGTAATACCAATGAAGAAAGAAGGCATCCACCATCCTCTGTAGTTGAACAAGATGCAAGATTCTGTAAAGCGCTTAAAGCCGCAGCAGAAAGTTTACTTGAATCATCTCCACACTTTATTATCCATGTTCTTAAATAATATGTTAACCCTGCACTACAATCTAGAGAAACTTCGCACTGAAAATAGGTTCAAATAAAAATTTAGATAAGATAATCTTGAAAAGAATGCAGTGAATATATTTATATAATAAATGATTCATAATCAAATTTACTTGACTGGCTTCCTTTTCAAAACGCTTTAATCGTTCCATAACTTGTGATGGCTCAAGTCCAGCAAGGTGACTATATTCATAGCCTAGGCTCCATTCTTCTTCAGTATTTCTTGTAAGATAGAATTCCGCTAGTAAAGCACATGATTCCCTATACAATTCAGAATCACATGGTTCTATCTGTTGATTTTCCCAATGTATATTATCGGTTATGCTCACAGCAGTTCGCAAAACAGTATGCGCTTCTGATAATAACTGGCAATATACAGATGGTGATGTAAAGGTGTGTAATGATGCTACAGCCAATAAATCAGTATAAATTGTTCCAGTCGTTGAAAGACGTAAACCATAGATTGTCTGTAAACCATTATCACTAAAATAAAAATACACAATACAATTAAATAGTTAGATTTTAAATAATTGGGATTAATAAAAATATATAAAACAAAAAAAACTTACTTTGAATTAGAATCAGACGAAGAAGACAAGAGTACAATGAAAGATTTGGTTAAGAATAAATTTACTACGCCGAAAAATGGTCTCAGCCCTATTTGGCAAACTGGTTCAGTGACGGACGGACAGATAACCTTGAAAATACAATATTATATTTAATAAAAGTAAAATTCTTTTTTTTTGAAATCTTATAATAAAAAACACCACTATTGTTAACTAGTCAATTTACCTCTTGACGATCCTCTTCAATGGCATGGATACTTCTTAACGTATAAGTTTCCAAACCAGTTTGAGTCACGGCATGCAGAAGATAAGGTTGCAGGATAATGTGTTTTACTAATGATGTAAAATTATATTCGGAAATACATTTTCCGACACTTGTCTAGAAAACATAAAATAGACATCACTTAGTAGTTTAAAATAATAAATTAATAGTTAATTAGTCCACACAGTAACCCTCACCACTAAACCATCTTCAACGGGAAAGTGGTACATAAAGCCTTGGAGACGAGTACAAACAAGGCAGTTAAATGCTACAAGCGTATTATATGCAGGAGACCTTAGGCGAGGGCAACTTGACTCTGAAAATTTGAAAGAAGAGTATAAATAAATCAAAAGCCATATCCTAAATTTAACATAGCAAAGTCACAACTTGTTAAGAAACAAGAAGGAAATAATCTGGAGCGAACCACTCAAGAGAGTTTCTCTTTACTGCAATGAATAGGATTTTATTAAAGAATTTGGCTAGTTACCCTTAATTCGGAATAAATGTGGAACTATATTAAGTCATGGGTGTCTGGCGTGGGTCCTAAGCCTTATTATATTGAAGTAACTTAGATGTAAGCCTAAAGCTATTACAATCCTATCAGTCGTAAAACAATTTACTCTTCCGAGTTTTTCCACATTGTGAAGTCCCAACCAACCCTTCCATCACTGTATACTGTTCCCCAATTATATTGATAGTATCGAATTATACTTTGCTCTTCTCATTACATCCTACTAAACAATTTAAATAATGAAGCCTACTTTGTTTTTTTCTTTGCGTTTCGCAACAGTTTCCACAACTATGCGGAAATGCACGGGAGAGATTAATAATTGAAAGGATAATGTGTTATTGTATAAGGAAATTGACTGAATGAACTTCCATTTGAATGTAAGCCACAAAAAACATCACAGATGAAATATTAACAACAAAGAACTTCATTAACCAGAAAGATCTGACCAGAAAAGAAAGCGTACTCCATGATCTCACTAAATGTTCAAGGATCTTTCAACGCTGACTTGTGGCCCGCAATTGTAGAGCAGTTCTTAAATATTCATAAGAAAAATTGTGAGAGAAATTTCCACATTTCCAAACGAAGATAACTTATAAATTGAATCCGAAATGAAATATTTAAGGGTCATGTTTTGATTGTAGATTAAATTGGATAGCTTATATTAGGTATACAGCAGATAGAAGCGTACAGTCAGTGAATGCCTTGGCAAAAACTGCTAAACATATTGGAGGTTGCGGCATGAAGTCTTGAGTGTGATATACAGTGAGGCATTTCTATCCACCATAACATATTGCGACCGAGTTTGGGAGGAAGCTCCGAGAATTAAATCTAACAGATTACCCACAAGAATTATCAAAGGCCATCGAACCTTTCAACGTAGCGTCCGTCAAAGCCAATATTACATCTAATGATTTAAATGTTAAACAGATCTGTGGCCTCTATTTTCTGGGATGCAAGAATGTAATGTAATAAAAGGAGAATATGACAAACGGTCGATTAAAGTTAGTGGATTCATCCAAGCGATGTACCTGTAAAAAAGTAAAAGACTAACTTATGAGTCATTGGTTCCTGAAGAACCGCAATGCAGCATATTTATAGATGATAACAAGAGTTGCGAAGGAGTGGATGGTGCATATATTTCCGGTGAAAACTCAAATTCAAAAATATGACACATCGCAATACTTCCTCTTATTAAGAGTTAGAGAAAGTAAAAAATCAGTTAAGTCGCACTTCTGATTTTTAGAGAATTTATTAAACTTTTAACCTCGATATTACTTGGTTGATTCTCAAACAGAATATCAATTCTGAACTATATGATTTTTTATTTATGAAATATTTTACACTTACAAAAAAATCGTTCGCAAATTACAGTTTTTTTTTGTGCTAGGCAATCTTAAAACATGAATTTCCGATGAAACTCAAATGACATGGATTTTAAAGTTAAATTTACACTTAAAAGTAAGTATATAACAATTTTAATTTTACAGGTTTTTATATAACAGAGTTAACCCGATTTAAATGAAAACAACATCATACTTGTAGCGATAAGGGATTAGCTCATTGGTAGTGCAGCAGTGCTGCCGTTAGATTTTATCTTCCTGGGAGCATCTACAGCTCACCGGACAGTGATGTCTGTAATGAGAGAACATTGTCCAGAGTCCAGCAGTGCTCTGAGAAGGCCATAGATGTTGACGCGCCTTAAATTAAAAAAAAAAAATCACACTTCGTAATTACCTGAAAAATAATGAATACAAACCTTGTTTTGAAGGATGAGAAGCAGAAATCTTGTACAAAGGCCTAAGTGCCACACATGTTATAGCATCTTTGGCTCTTTCACCTTCAGCATCCCATAGTTCTAATTGCAAGAGGCTCTCGACCATGGAGGTCATCTGTTCAGCCCATGGCTTCCATTAAAATAGACAAATTAATTCATTAAAATATCAGCTATTTGAATATGTATTGACATATTGAAGAAAAATCAGTAAAGTTATTAGCATTCTAAATATTAATATGAATTCTAACTTACCTCATTTGCGGGAATCTCTTTGATAGTTACTGCCATTGCCACAGACGCTGGAGGTTTGAAAGGTGGCACTTTCAGCTCTGGATTGTTGTTACGTAAATTACATCTGATGGAAGATAAAGTTGATAATATACCACTACTGCTGATTATTCCTTTACAGGCTTCACCAAGCAGAGAATCTGCGTCTGTACTAGCTTTCTCTCCATCTTTATTTAAATCACCTATAAAAAGAGATAAATATAAAATTATGTCCATTTTTATCATTATTTTTAATTTTTACTTATATTATTAACAAAATAAAACTTTTGGTTGATTTGAGAAAATTTATTAGTCACGTGAAAGCACTCACTTGCATTTTTCCTGGGTGAAGAACTAGCAGAAGAAGAAGCGGTTGTAGTCCAATCGGTAGGTCTAGCAAATCCTTTATTTATCCGAAATACATGCAGACTATCGGAATTAGAAGCGGCCACCAAATCTTCGCACATAGACAGTCGTATAGGTGAATAACTGAGTTCTAAAGTAACCGGCCATATCTCAAAATCTATGAATTTTAAACGAGAAATATCGTGTGTTCGAGTAACACGTTGGTAGAGACAAAGCGTACGATGACTGCATACAAGTACGTTACCACTTTCCTATATCAAATGTATCATTTTTCACTTTTCTTAAATGAAAGAAAAAAAGGTAATATTCCAAAGAAAGAAGCACAGTTAATAAACCTAAAAGGTCTTTAAAAATACAAGCCTAGCACCTTACCTGTGAACAAGCTATAGCAGTAATGTGTTGAAATCTACTGGGAAGTTCAATCATCTCCATAATATCGCCACCAGTCTGTGAACTACTTGGTGTAACTCTGCCCGCAATTCTTGCGCGCATGCCGCTAGAATCACATTTCTCCCAATTTGTGTATACCCTTGTAAAAGAAGGAGAAATATCCTTTTCTTTCTCACTTCCACGAGGCCCAGATCGTTTACATTCGACAGTAGCGACATAGTTTCCTATGAAAATAAGAAAGTAAAAAATGATACGAGGATAGTTCAAATTTGCCTTGGGAAAAATTAACCATTGAAGTGGTACTTATATATAAGGAATAACTACCTAATAATGTTATTGTCTATTTTGGTTACCAAAATTGCGTTAATATCAAATTATTAATACTTGATTTTGTTAAACAAAAAAATTGCACTTTCATAAAACCATAGTTAGATAGTTAGTTAGGTAATATGGTCAATTCCATTATTTTTAATGTTACATTTTATTCTGAAAGTGGCCAATATAGTGAAAAACTAAAGTAAGACTGTTAAAAAAATTAGCACGCTTAATGGAAGAAAACCATATCGTATCAAATAGCTGTTTCACAAACATTTGCCTTCTTACAATTGTATCTCAGTAAATTTATGGATTTTAAAAGGCTTTTCAAACATCCATGTAAAGGTTTTGTTACTTCAGATTCGCCCTTTTGCAAATAAAATGTGTGAAAAAAAAATGGTTTTTCTTAGATTTGATAACGAAAACTCTCTCACACGACTTTCTTTTACTGTAGTTTTCAGCTTACTATATGTTTATTTGTTTTAATGTTATACGAATTTATTTGTCTTCAATATTAAATTAATAAAACCATTTCGAAAACAAGTTAACATTACCCCTCACCCAAAACCTCGTTAAATGAACTTTCTCGACAAAAAGTTTCAAATAACAGTGAAAGGTTTCTCACTTATAGTTAGTATAATTGTTGGGAGACATCGTCGACTACTGTGAGGCGAAGAATCTCCCGCTCTTCGTGGGATGTGATGCCAACGCACACCACCAGCATGGGGGAGCAGCAACTGCAACAGCAGAGGTAAGTCCCTTTTGGATTTTATCTATGGTAAAGGGTTACTTCTAATTTAGGTAAGGAACCCACTTTTGTAACGGTGGCCAGGAGAGAGGTGCTGGATTTGACCCTGACCACCCACAGGCTGAGTGATGACATCACGAACTGGCATGTGTCCTCGGAACCATCTTGCTCCGACCACAGGCCATCAGGTTCACCATTGCCCCCCCCCCGCTGCAACAGATAACATTCCGGAACCCTCGGGAAACCGACTGGGAAGGATTTGTGGATTCCCTCAAGAATAGAGTAGCACAGGGAATCTCTGACGGGAGAGGGGTGGAGGGTCTTGAGCGGACGGTAGAGGAGGTGCAGGAGGCGATAGCCACTGCCTTCCAAGAAAACTGTCCGGTAAGGTCAAGACCACAGAGAGGAAAGACGGTCTGGTGGAACAATCACCTCGAGAAATTGAGGGCCGAGGTGAGGAAATTGTTCAACAGGGCCAATGTTACCCAGAACTGGACCGTCTATCGGAATGCCCTCACGCAGTACAATAAAGAAATTAGGAAGGCCAAAAGACGTTCGTGGAGGCGGTTTTGCGAGGAGATTGAGGACGCACCCTCGTGCGCCAGAATCCACAGAGCGTTGGCCAAAGACGGTACTGCGAAGGAAGTGGGGTTCCTCCGAAAGGGGGATGGAGGAAAGCTTAGAGCTCCTCGCGGAGACGCACTTTCCAGGCTCATCCCGACTGGCAGGCCGGCCCAGAGGTGGCGGAGAGCCCTGGGGAAAGGCTCATTAGACCATCACCAGGGGACTGGAAACTCGCCACTCTCATAACAAGGCCAACCAAAGTCAGGGGGGCCATCAACAAATCCCTACCTTTCAAATATCCTGGGATGGATGGGATTTACCCGGTCCTTTTACAAAAAGGACTAGATATTCTTTTACCATACCTGTGTAGAATCTTTAGGGCATGCATAGCCCGAAGATATACGCCGGTACCGTAGCGTGAGGTCAAGGTGCTCTACCTCCCCATGGTGGGTAGAGTGTCTGACCTTACGCCAGGCTCGTATAGACCGATTAGCCTAACCTCTTTCCTGAGCAAAGCTCTGGAAAGGTTGGTGGACAGATATATTAGGGATGAGGTTTTGTGTGTAAACCCCCTAAGTGCCCGCCAATACGCTTATCAACCAGGTAGGTCGGCTGAGGCCGCTCTGGATGATCTTAACAGGCTGCTATCAAATCCTTAGAGGATAAGGAAATTGCGGTAGCCACCTTTTTGGATACGAGGGCGCATTCAATAATGTCTCGCGCACCTCGGTCATCAACTCTCTCCATAAAAGAGGAGTACCAGCAGTGTTATGCGGCTGGATGGAGCCTGGCCTAAGCAATCGAATTAACATTTCGACAATAGGCCAAACCACCCTTAGGGTAAAAGTAGGGAGGGGGTGTCCACAGGGAGGGGTTTTTGTCCCCTCTGATGTGGACTTTGGTCGTTGATGACCTCCTCCACCAACTATCTGCGGATGGCTTTGACTGTCTAGGCTACGCAGATGATTTGGCGATCGTGGTAAGAGGCAAATACCCTACTACGATTGCAGAGCGGGTTCAAGCAGCTCTAAACCTGGTTAGGAACTGGTGTAGGGAGGAGGACTTGTCCACAAAGCCATAATAGTTCCTTTCACATTGCGCCACAAGTTGGAAGGCCTTAGGCCTCCATTACTTGGGCACACCCCGATTCCATTTGCGACGGAGGCGAAGTACCTTGGCGTTACTTTCGACCGAAGACTCACTTGGAATCAACACATTGACAAAATTTCTCACAGAGCCGATGCGTCATTTAATAGATGCAGACGGCTTTGTGGGAGAAACTGGGGCTTGCGCCCAAGTTTGTCACTATGGATCTACACCAGGATCATCAGACCCATGGTTACATATGGGTCGGTAGTTTGGTGGACCAAAACGCTGCAGAAGGGGGCGGTGGAAAGGCTTGGTCCAAAGGCGAGCATGCCTGGGTTCCACGGGGGCCATGAAGACCACCCCGTCTGCGGCGTTGGAAGTCCTCCTCAATCTGCCACCATTACACATTCTCGTTCTAGGCGAAGCCAGAATGGGAATACATAGGCTCCTGCAGGGGCCGCCTCCCATCACCTCTAGGCATGATCGTAATAACCAGAGGTTGATCGAGGAAATCAAGGCGGACTATCTTCTGGGGATGCCAACGGATAGGATGGTTCCTAAGTATTTCTTCGAAAGGAACTTCCATATTGTTATACCGAGCAGAGGCGAATGGGGCTGTGACCCACCCCTGTTCGGTAACTCGATCTGGTACACAGATGGATCCAAAACTCCGACTGGGGTCGGAGCTGGGGTCTACGGGGGCAGGCCTAAAGTTAAAATTAAGGCCAGCCTAGGGAAGTACGCCACGGTCTTTCAGGCTGAAGTCGTGGCGTTACAACTCTGCGCCAGGGAGATTATAAGGCAAAGGATAGTGGGTAGAAGAGTGGCCATATACTCCGACACTCAGGCCGCCCTGAAGGCACTTTCCTCACACCAAATAATCTCAAACTGGTGTGGGACTGCCTACTTGCCCTCACCGAGGTGGGTACTCAGAATAAACTGACACTCGCCTGGGTCCCGGGACATGCGGGGTTCCTGGGCAATGAGAGGGCGGATGCCCTAGCTAGCGAGGGAGACTTCGCAGGATACCTTTATAGGCCCCGAACCCTTCTGCGGCTTGTCCAGGAGTCTCATCCAAACTTCTATCAGGGGTTGGATAGAAGATCAGCGTGTGCGTTGGTGGGAGGGAACACCAGGACAGAGGCAGGCATAGCTCTTCCTTAAAAGACATTTGCCTAAATTTACCAGAGACCTACTGAGCCAGAACCGAAGGGATATAAGGTTAATTGTGGGTCTACTAACAGGGCATTGTAGGCTGAATAGACACATGCACCACCTACAACTTGCGGACAGTGCGGTATGCCGATTCTGCAAGGTAGAGGAGGAGAACCCGGCGCACATCCTTTGTGAGTGCGCCGGCCTGGCGAGGATTAGGTTTCTTCAATTGGGGACGGGCAATCCCGAAGCTGAAAGCTTCATGACGGAGCCGCTCTCAGCTTTGCTAGGATTGATTAGGAGGGCAAAGCTGGGGGCTGTTCTGTAACTTAAGGGGATCCACAATAGACCTCGACTTGTAGGTCGCAGTGGAATGAGCCCCCCCCCCGCTTCTATTCTATTCTAGTTAGTATAATCAATTTAATGAAATCCATTGGTGTTTTTATGTTTTATTGGCACTGCAAATGATGTGTTAGTAGATTCTGTACCTCTACCGCGGAAAAGACCAGAAAATAAAATAAAATTGGGAATGATTTTGTAAAGATAAATCACAACAATAATAAAACTCCCTGGTACTAAATAAGACAAAAGTAGAAGCTAATATAAAAAGAAATAGGCTAATGTCTCAACAATCATATCTCAGTGAACAAACAGGAAAGTACAATCAATCTTTGCGAAAACAAAGCGAAAAATAGGCAAACTAACTTATCATTGCATTGCTAATTTGTATGATGATCGTATTTGCTATTATTACAGATATTGTTGCTGATTTTCATATTTCAATTTCTCTAAAACAATACCTTATATCGTTTAACCTATTATTTAGCTTTTTCTGTCTGTTTTGCTTTGTTTTTTTTTATTTGTATTATGTTGACTACCTTTTTACTCTTGTTTTTTACATTATTCGTTTTAATTTATATCTTCTTTCAAATTTACCTTCTTGTTTCTATTTTAAATGAAGTTTATTATTTATTTCATAAATCCTCTAATGTATTGAAACAAAACAATCCATTTCTCATCTCTTTCCATACAAATGTTTATCAATGGAATATAATTGCCTTGAATCATCGCAGAAATGAAATCAGATATTTATAAGCGAACCTAAATTGTTCTATAGCCGAATTGAAAACTAATTTAAAATCTACACATATTTGAATTGCTGGGGTGAATTATATGGGTAGTCAGATCGCTTGTAGCAAAGTCTTTGTTATTATTAATAATAATATTCTTTTTGTAGGTTTAAACGTGCCTCCGGTTTAGAAGCTATAACCGTAAAAATTTTATCGGTTCGGCGCCCTTTTGCACTATGCTTGCTGTATTTTCCTCCTGGTTAGGTATTCGCAATAGACCAATTAGAAGATCTGCTTGATTCTCTCCCTGGCCCAATACTGTTGGCAGGAGATTATATTGGGAGGGTACTGACCATTTAGAATTTTTTAAGTTTAAACAAAGCATCCAGTCAATTCCAATAATTATCAATAACAATCAACCGTAATAGCCGCTAAACCAACCTTTCTTCTTATCTGAATTTATAACAGCTTTAAACTCGAAGAAAAAATTCTTTGCTTGGTTCCGACCAATAAGTATCGCCATTGTTAAAAATCTGAGTTCAGGTGGTTGAAAATTATAAATAAATTATTCTTGACAGAAAGTTTACCAAAAATAAGGGCATCAGCCATTTATCATCCCAATCTTAAAATTACAGAAAGTAAAAACATAAAAATCTTGAAATCATCAATAGTTACCGACACATTTCTTTAACCTCTTCCATATGCAAATCAACTGAAAAATTAATAGCAAATAGGTTAATTTGATATATAAAATCCAAGAATTTATTACACTCATGGCAAAGTGGGTTTAGAAGGGGTAGACTTACAGGAGATATGTAACTTGGTCCGTTTGAAGGCTGATGGCTGATATCTTAGGCACATTCAATAAAAAGAAAAAATATTGGCTGTGTTCCTAGATTGAAGTGCTTTCAACCGAAGGTGGAGAAGATTTACTTTAGATATATTAATTAACTAGGGCATACATAAACGGGCACATTCTTGCTTCTAGAAACAATTTTCTAATTAAGAGAGGGGTTCGCCTCGGTAATGTTCTTTCTGATGGATTCGAATAGAAAACGGGGTACCTCAGGGCCGAGTTCTTAGTGCGATACTTTTCTGTGTCTGCATAAATAATTTGAACATAATCAATCCCCCACTATAGGGACTGCTCTTCACTGATGATTGGTGATTTATTTTAAGGAGAAGCATGTGTCATCCTATCCGCAAGTTCAATCCGCACTTAATGGATGTTAATATCTGGTTTTCTGACCATGGGTTTCAGGTCTTCGACCTAAAATCTACAATTGCTAACCCTACTTTCTTCTCTGACACTGTCCGATATCTCGGTCTGATATTTGATAAAACGAATGAGCTGGAAATATCACCTTAAAAAATTAATAGCCAGTTGCCTTCGTCCACTTAACCTTATAAAAATGGTCAATAAAAGCAATTGGGGAGCAGACCGGATTAACATTTTGACTCAGAAAAAAATTTTGTACATTGGTTAGATCCAAATTAGATTATGAGTGTAAAGCTTATAATTCTGTAAGCAATAATACGCTCAACATGCTTAACTCTGTCCAAAACGCTGGTCTGAGATTAGCTATTGAGGTTCTCCTACTAGTCCCTTTGCTAGTAGTCATACTGACGCTGGAAAGCTGCCATTGGATATTCGTAGAAAACTGTTGGCCTGTTTTGCAAAAATTCTCAGACGCCACAATACCCTTCAACAGAGAAGTTTCCTAACTACGGCCACTTTTGATTGATAACAGCTAAGTTATTCGGAACCAAGCTTTTCTAATGCGTGTGCGATGTGCCGTATATTTAAACAACAATAACATCAGCTTTCCAAAACTATAACAATCGGTTGTCTCTCCTAATCCTTCCAATAGCCAACTGCCATTCATTATAAAAAGAAGTTTGCAGAAAGAAGGTTTTGATAACACGTAAAAATAATGTTATGAAATCACACATGAAGAAATTATTTTTAAAGTAAACAATAATTATTAACATAATAATGACGTAAATTCTAAACCTTACTAATGACGTAAATTCTTCTGTTTCTCAATTAACTTTTCTTCAAATCTTAAGAAGTAAAATAAGCTATATTCATTTCATTCCTTGTGATCCAAAAACAAAAAACATAAATTACGAAAATCTTTAGTGAATAAATCATTGGGATTTCATCTAGGCATTTAATGTTAAACCATTCCTAAATAAGAAATACGCATGCTACGACGGATAAAAAACTAGATGTTATCCAGCATTGCGGACCCATCCACATATTCAACCCTGCTGAATGCTTCTAATTTCAATTTTTTGTATGATTACTTTTTAACTTCAATTTTGAACTAAGTGTTCCTTGAGCACGACCTCAGGGATTATAATCTTTAAATTATTTAGTAAAACATTTTTTGTTTAATGTATATCGCCTTAACAGGCTGAAGCAGTTGACCAAATAGATAGATAAAGAGCACTAACAATATTTTAAAAGCACTGCGAAGTGCTATTATTTTTGTTACTATTACTATTATTTAATTTATGTTACTACTTTTCCTCCATTTTTATTTGAGTGCATTTTTATTGTACCAAACGAAAGTAACTTTACTTTGATGATAATAGGCCGAAAAAGTGAATAAAATAAAATTAGTATTTACATTTATTTGTTTATTGAACAAATATAATACAAAACAATTCAATACATTTGAATCTGATAAATAAAAAAATCTGTACAATAAAAATGCTGATAATTAAAATATTCTAAAGAAATTTAAGTTATGCCGAAGAAACAGTTGAAAAGTTTTCATTTTTCTCCCCATTAGAGTCTAAAAAATTAATCCAATTTGTATTTTATCACTTAATCAACTTGTGATCTATCCGTAACTTCATTCAGAATCTGTTCCCTAGAGAAATCTGAACTATCATCACCTACTGAATCTGAGATATCTTCTGTTTCAAATTTCATTAAGTGATCCTCCATTGATGTCATAAACAGGCAACTAGAAAATTCTGGCCAATTAACAAATTCCAAAAATACCTGTAATACTTCATCTGTAGTAAGATCACCAAATTCGGTAAAAGTATCTATTCCTTTAGATATTAATCTTGGACCGCAACCAGGAATCCATTTTTCTAAGCTAGGCAATATTCTATGTTTTTTTCCGCGAATAACAGTTTTACAAAAATACCAAAGTGGTTTCATTAATTCTGGTGATACGATTTTATAAAGATCTTGTTTCGGTACTGCCTTTAATAAATAAAATTTAGTTGGATCGATCCCAGAGTTAGTTAATTTTTTTATTATTCTTGGTTTCTCTAACGTCCATGGTAAGAGAGCCTGATGATCGACTTCCATTAAACATTGCCACTTAAAGAGTATGTTAAACAAAGTTTCGGTTCCTCGATTAGGTTTACATATACTGGCATATAGACTTGGTGATATCAATACATACAATTCAGGTCGTCCATATGTGATTAGACCATACCTAAATATAATACTTATTATAACTGAACGAATAAAACAGGAAGTTGGTAAAGCGCCTATGATTTTCACACAAGGTGCTTGTTCCCATTCTTTAACAGATACATCATCCATTAAACCTTTTAATCTATTTCCTTTGTCTATTTTATCCAAAAAATTTATTTTCCATAGTTCCAAAATATTTGTGTTAAACATTTTTAAACGTCCACTGTACTGATCACACAATTCCAGTAATTTTTGTCTAAAATAAGGATCACTTTCAAAGACACATAATTTAGGCAAATCAAGTTTGTCTATCTTTAGTAATTCTTGTGTGATTAATCCCAAACCTGGATTTGCCTCAAAAACAGGCTCTGGGCTTTTAATTAAATCAGATTTAATTGTTGTAACAATATTTTTCGCAACTAGTTCATCTGCCAAAATCATCACACTAGGTGTATAAACTTTTCTCTTAAGAAATTTCCAATTTATGTAATTAAGATTGTTCTGAAAAAATGGCGATTTAGAATAATGTTCCAAAAGTTCAGAGGCATGCTTAGATATTTTTTTAGGAGGATGGTCGGCTGTATTTCTTTGGTGTTTAACAATCTTAATAGGTTCTGCTTTACATTCACAATAATACCTTAATAAAACCAAGTTTCTATGGTACATTTTTTTCATGAAATCCATTATATAATTTTTAACTTCAATATTTATAAAATAAAAATGTTTAAACCTTAATCTTTTTTTGTTATGTACCTGCAGAACAATAGTTCAAGAAAGATACACTGTCAACTGTTGGGAAAGTCAATATTGTTTTGCCTTCAGCAGAAAGATCTCTGACTTCAATGATATGATGTGGTAAAGCAATCAATAATCTGAAAGATGAAATTACATTGTTAGTTAACGTTGCCTTATCAGTGGGTGTGGTCTGCGATAAGAAACAGCAATATGTGGGAAGGCCAATTAATTATAAACACTAATTAGAAATGATTAATTTGTGAATGAAACCAGGAAATCAGAAATTTACACAAATTTTAATAAAAATATATTTATGTTACCTACCTGTCTGGGGGAGCAACAGAAACAGCTAAAGGATCTTCACATGTTTGGACAATTTGGCTATCGAAGTGATGGGCCGATATTACACGCACCATTCTCCTGGATTACATTCAACAAATATTAGAATACCATTGAACAAATAGGTGTGTGTTTTGTTGGTTAAATACGTAACTTCCAAATTCTTTAAGTAAAGAATCAGTTTTATAGTATTGAATAATAATAGAAATAATTAGACAGAGAAAATTAAATTACCACTTTAATTTTGCATGATTGCATATGATTTAGCCAAATAGGAATTATTTATGAAGCAAAAAGTTCACTAATCAGCTAAAAAAATTATAAATTTTAAACAAGACGTTACTGAATTTGAACTATGTTCTCCCCCAATTAACTGCTTAGAGGAGCTTTTATTATCTTTATAATTAAATAAAGAACGATTGAACACAGTGGAAATTTAAGGTCTCGACATGTTTACTAGACCCAAACACTAATCGTCGTACGCAGTCGCAGGGCGGGTTGAGCATAGATTTACTCAAATTTTAAATTATAATACAAACCTAAATTTTAAATTATATTAATTATCAGTAATATAGGACTGTAGCAAGATAATGAAATACATTTCTTTTATTCGAAGACATAACAGATAATTCAGTAGCTAATACAATGGGTAATATAAATTTCACTTTTTATTTAATACGACATTGGTAAGATCTGTGACAAGGATTGTGCATTCTTATCTTTCACAACCTAACTCACTACACAATTTGAAAATTAAGCCCCACATTGGTTGCTTTTGAAGAGTTAATACATTTTCCAAAAAATATCGATTTGAAATGTTTCTCAAAAGAATTATCGATGCGGTAATTGATTAAATTCATCTATCGAATTTTTACGAAAACAAGTTTTTTTAAGGAATCTTCTATAAAGTGAGATTGTCAACTAAATACTCATTAAAGCAATGGTTCCCATAGTGTACGCCTTGGTGCCCTGGGGAGCAGCGAAATATTACACAATTTTCATAACATAAGTGTATTTCCATTTTCAATTCAATGTCATAGAATTACACGTTTCAGGGGTGGGAAATAGAATCGCAAAATGCAAGAAGCCCACATTTAGGAGACATCCTCCTCCAAATGTAAAAAATATTATTTTGTTAATTTATAAAATACGATCAAGTTAAATCATATGGCGATTACATTAATGCATGTTAAGAGTTTTTTATAAGAAATAAAATTAGTTCGTTCTTTTTCAAAAAGGTCTTTTTATTAACCACACTAAACTCATTGTACCGGCTGCTGTAGATATATGGTGAACATTATGATCGTTAAGTCTTCTGGGAAACTACTTTCAAAAACTATGTGAGGATAAAAGATAGGTCCGAGCACATGTCTTTGTCGTACCACAGTTCTTGGCAATACCTTTCTCATAGTAATGAATTGTCTCTCACGTTTGAAATGAAACAAGAAATTTATATTTTTCTTAAAGAGGAGGAACATGAGTATACCGAACATTTTTGAATGAAAGATTTTTTCGGTTTTAGTGACTTTTTGAAAAGCTGGATCTGTCCTTCAGGGCAGCAACATGCACCTTTTAAAGTCGATTGGAAATATTTTAGCTTTTATAAAAAAATCAAGCTATGGAAAGATTGAATGAAGACAAAAGCAATTTACCATTTTACCATTGTTGCGAGTTTACCCTTGTTGCAACAATTTTTGTTCTCCAGTGGAGTTGATTTCATCAGAGATATTTTCTGTGATAGTCTGCTTCTTTTCGTGGTACCCACCGGTTTCGGGCCTTCCCCATCATCAGGATGTTTTGTCAAAACAGTGTGATAACATAGACTTGCACAGAGGAATGAAATCCATTTTTGAAGAACACCTACCACAGCCTATCATCTGGGTTGAGAAATATCTTAAAAATAAAATCGATAAAATTGCATGGGTTTAAAATCATTGCTCTAACTGAATTTACTGCTGCAGAAGAAATTTGAGTTGTCTTGTGATAATACGTTGAAAACCAAATTTAGTACCATGGTATTAACTAGTCTTGGGTGTTAGTAAAAGATGAATATCCACTCCTAAGTTCAAAACTCACAGAATTTTAATTCCATTTGCGATTTCTTATTTGTGCAAAGCTAGATTTTCGGCACTTGCTGTGATAAAATCCAAAGATCGCGTGAAAAATCAATGTGGTGAAAGAAATGAGGGTGTCCAGTTAATTCCACGACTTGAGAAACGTGCGGCGAATCAACAGGCTCATCCAACTCACTAATTATTATAATTAGTTAAATTTGTTCAATTACATTTTTTTGTGATTTAAAATGTGTTTTATTTATTATTATCCAACATATGCAAAAAATTATAGCCTATTTCGATTTTACAGAATAGGTTTTTTAGTTTTTAGGAATTTTCTCGAAAATGGTTACGATTTCTACATTATTCTATTTAATAATAATTAATAGAGTATACAAAGCTTTATTTTAGCACTTACTAAAATTACAAAAGATATTTTCTATATAAAACTCAACTAATTATCATATGATATTCCATACTCAATTGTACTCAAATTCAACTTACACAACAATCCTTCCTTCTAAATAAGACCTTCTACGTCCTGCACACATCATCTCCCACCCTCTGTAGCTGGTCTATATGCCGCCGATGCGTCTGCCCCTCAACTCCAACTTCATAGTGTGGTCCCTGCTTCCGAACTACCTTCCCAAATTTCCATTTCTCACCTTTGGTTGCGCACCATCTCATTGCTACAGTATCTCCTACACGGAATGATCGTGTCCCCCTTTATCTATTAAGCTATTTTTCTTCTCCTTCATCCATTCTGCTTCTGGGCGCACCAAGCCTAGGCGAGTACGAATATTCCTTCCCAGAAACAATCCTGCTGGAGGCTGGAGCTGGTGATGGTATTTGTGTCCAGCAATAGACTAACAGGAATTTACTAATTCACCTATTTACGTCTGAAACACTAACGTTTGCAGCTGTCAGAGCTGACTCAAAATTCTGCACTGTTCTTTCCGCCTGTCCGTTTGTTGCCGGATGAAATGCTTATGCTTAATTTGGTATTCTTGGCAGAAAAAAAAAAAATCGGCACTTTTAAATTGAGGTTCCATTGTCCGTAACCACAATGTGAGGGAAACCGAAAGTCGAAAAAATGTTTAGGAGGCATTTCAAGATTTTATTAGTAGTTTGTTTTCATAGGCACAGTCTCTACCCATTTACTGAAAGCATCTACTAAAATTAGAAAATACGCCCCCCCCGCATCGGTCTCGCAAAATCCAAATGTACTCTCTCCATGGGTTGCCTTGGATACTCCCAAAGGTGAATGGGTATTCTACTTGGATTGTTCCTGTCCCCACAATTATCTATGATTTTCTTAATATCCAAGTCTATATGCAGCCACCATACAAAGCTTCTGGCCAAATTTTTTGTTTTAACAATTCGTTGATGATCAATGTAGTTCTAGTATTCTAGCTTTTAATTTTGCTGGTATATACACCCTTTGACCTAAAAACAAACAACCATCTGTTAAAGAAAAATTTGTTTGTTCATAGTCAAATATTCTTCCCTTATTAATGTGTGACCTCGCTCTAAGACAATTCTACGATGTCTTTATCTGTTTTGATCTCCTTCTGAATTTCTTGGGCTGTAACGGGTAAGTTGTGAATCTGCCTGAGATCAAAAATATCGCCGTCTGAATATTCCTCATTGTTTCTTTCTGGTAATGGCGCTCTGGACAAGAAATCTGCACACCCATTATCACTTGTTTTCCTATATTGTAACGCTTGTAAAATTATGGCATAATGCAGCATTCTAGTTGCCGATAGGACTGGTAAATTTTTGTTGGGGTTAAATATTGATAAGAGATTTGTGATCCATAATTATTGTGAAAATGCCGACCAAATAAATATTGATAAAACTTTTTTACTTCAAATAATATGCCTAATGCTTCCTTATTTATTTGACTATACTTAGTCTCTGCGCTGTTAAGCGTCAGACTAGCAAACGCTATTGGATTCCGATCCATCATTCATTATGTGTGATAGGACTGCACCTAATCCCACACTACTTGCGTCCGTTGCTAGTACTAATTTTCGATCAGATTCATAATGGGTCAATACTTGCTTGGATAGAATGCTTGCTTAATTGCTTAAAATGCTCCTTTGCATTTATTATTAATTTGAAATTTCACGTTTTTCCTTAAAAGCCTTTTTATTGGATTGGCAATCGTACTTTATCTCCGAATAAATCGGGCATAAAAATTAACTAACCCAAGGAAGGATTAATCTCACTAATATTCTTTGGCAAAGGGGCCTCCCCAATCGCCTTCACCTTGTTTGGACATTTATCTTTGAACAAAACCACAATATTCGATTGAGCTTTTACAGAAAAATCATTTTTCCGCATTAACTCTCACATTATACTGATTTGGACGTGAAAAAACTGCTTCCAGTGTTTTATAATGCTCTGCCTCTTGCTTAGACTGACACATAAGTCATCGAAAAATACTTGAACTCCATCAATGCCTCTTAGTATTCCTCTATAGTTCGTTGCCATATGGCCGGAGCCGAGAGATGCTAAATGGAAGCCTATTATATCTAAATAATCTGCGATGTGCCTATAATGCCTAACAATGTTAACAATTGCCTATCCGCTTTGAGTATTTTGGGTTGTAATTTTCCAATCCGTAGATTCGCTAACGAGGTCAGGCTCCGGTACTTCGGCTACATGGATGTCCTGATGATTCGACCGAACTGGTTCTTTTACCTTCAGTTGCTTAACTTTGTTCTTACATACTAACGAGATATGTCCCACATTACCAGTGGTAGCACGTGGCCGCTGACATTGATCCGCTTTGATTCTATTCTAAATTGATTTCAATTTGAAATGATTCATTAAAACTAATTTCGGGTTTTGCAAGTAGGTGTTGGCGAATTTCTTCGGAAGATAGCCCATAAACAAATGTATTAACAAAGCGTCAAGAATCCAATTTTCGGCGAACTTACAGTACCTTGTAAGCTTTTTTAAATTTGCATTAAATTCAGAGATACTTTCCTCTGTACCCTGTATATATTTTTGAAAGTTAATTCTCTCCACTAATTTATTTTTCTAAGGTACGAAAAACGTGGTTAGGATATTTACTAATTCCTCAAAAGTTTTAGATTCCGGCTGATCCGGTTCGCAAAGATCACTTACTCTTTCATAGATCTATTCTCCAATACAGTCTAATTGAATTACCGCTTGTATCTCATCTGATATGTCAAATAATTTAAATTTATTTTTTAATCTTTTAATATATGTAACCCAGTTAGATTCTTCGGGGTTGTTATGTTCAAAATTAAATTTGATATTTTCTGTCCCTTTGCCATTTATGTTTTCCGATGTTGACACCTGCAGTGGATCTCCATTCTTATTACGCCCCATCTCTATTTAAGTAATAAAAACAAAATTGTTCCACGTACCTTACTCTTCTGTGTGAGAAAGTTCCTAATCCTCGTCACCACTTGTTGTATTGTATTTAATAATAATTAATGGAATAATCGTCTACAAAGCTTAATTTTAGCTCTTACTAAAATTGCAAAAGATATTTTCTATATAAAACTCAACTAATTATGATATTTCCATATGAAATTGTACTCCAATTTAACATACACAACAATTTCTATTAAACTTGGAATGCTTGCTGGATAGATATAAACGTATAAATTTTTCTGAAAAAAAAGATTTAGGAGGGTCATTGGAGAACTATCAGTTACTTTAAAATTAAGTTTGCACAAGCTTTTAATGTTTTGTCATAGAACGCTCCACATGAGGCCGCTGCCTCAGGTTTACAATGAAAATCCTCAAACCATTTTTATGGCCGACCCAACTAAATACTACAGTTTTAAAGAAAATTTCGTGATTAAATTTATTGATTATAGTAAGAGAGAGTCGTGTGAGTGTTCACTCCCATTTTTACTTTCTCTTAATTCTAGTAAGAGAAATTATTGTAATCGTGTCAAATTTTTGATATCGTTTTCACCGGAAAATTCACGTTTTGTTCCTCTTAGTCCAAAAAAGTGGTTTCTAGAAAATGGCGTGTGTGTATGTATGTGAACAGCATAGTTCAAAAACGAAAAAACGCAGAAAGTTCAAACTTGATATTACGTTTAGGTATCAAAAATTCAACCTTCCAGGCCTTACTCGGAATTACGGAATGTTTTTTTTTAAACTTGGTATAACAAGTATATGTTTTAACAGCTACAACTTATATTTGTAACATTTCTCCGGAAAAATTCATTTAAGTGCATTGTTAGGAGAGGGTTGGGGTTAGGTTTTCTTTTAATTTTTTCAGTTTATTACACAATTCTGCCATCTGCATTAATTAGAATTAAATATGTTGTTGAAATACCGAGGCTGAAGAAGAAAATTGGAGACCGGAAGTGCATTTTTACTGAAAAGTATATGAGGGGTGGGATTATGTTTTCCTCTAAAGTGCTATTTCAATTTATTATATAATTGTTTCATCTAATAACATTAAATAGAATGTTGTAAAATGAATGTTGAGGTTCGGTAAAAAAAACAAAAAAAAAAACTCTTTTTTCAAATTTGCACCGACATGTCGGCCTTCTTCCGGGTAAAAATTTTGGTTTTTGAATTTCTTAAAAACTATAACTTGTGATATACCATCACTTGGTATAACGTCTCTTGGGGTCGTAAAAAGATCAAAAACATAAAAAAAAAAAATTTATTTGTTAAACACATCATATTATGAATTGCATGAAACTCTTAAGTAGATTTTAATAACATCAGATTAATTATAAGTCATATATCTTGGGGTAGCAGAAAACTTAGCGTATGATTTTATGACTTTGTTGACAGCTTCGAGGAAATCTTTTTCGGTAGCTACTTTTCGGCGCGCTCTTATAGCAAACATACCGGCTTCTGTGCATACAGATCTTATTTCAGCACCTGAATAGACAAAAAGATGTTAATTTCAGAACTTTTTTAAGAAAACATTAACCATTGCTAAAATTCCTTAAAACTACTAACCAGTGCTGTTCGGACATAATCGTGCAAGTAATTCAAAACGAATATCTCTTTCTACAGACATAGATCTAGCATGTATTTTAAAGATATGGGTTCTTCCTTCCAAATCCGGCAATCCAAATTCTACTTTCCTATCTAGCCGTCCAGGCCTCATAAGTGCAGGATCAAGAGTATCTGGTCTGTTGGTAGCCATCAACACCTAGTAATAGAAATATTAATAATAACGTAATTAAACATTAAAGATGCAGAACTGCAGTAAAATATATAGATATATATATAAATATATTAAAAATAAAGGCTGCGATTAATGGCTACCTTTATGTTTCCTCTAGGATCGAACCCATCTAGTTGATTGATAAGTTCCAACATTGTCCTCTGAACTTCATTGTCACCTCCGGCCCCATCATCAAAACGTGCACCACCTATAGCATCTATTTCATCGAAGAATATTAGGCAAGCCTTTTTGCTACGGGCCATTTCAAAAAGTTCACGAACCATACGGGCACCCTAAATTTTAAATAATTAACATTTTTAAAATTATTATCAATTTTATATTAAGCCTAAAATCTTGAATATTTTTTTGCTAACCTCGCCAACGTATTTTTGAACTAATTCGGAACCAATGACTCTAATGAAGCATGCATCCGTCCGGTTAGCCACCGCCCTGGCACAAAGAGTTTTACCCGTACCTGGTGGGCCAAAAAGTAATACTCCTTTAGGGGGCTCAATTCCTAGATTGACGAATTTTTCTGGCTATACCATACAAAACAAGAACATTGGTTATGTTAAATTAATAAAACTATTATATATATATATATATATTGATTATACCATCAAAAACTTACATGTAAAAGGGGTGTTTCTACAACTTCTCTTAATTTTTCGATTTGTTCCTTACATCCACCCACATCGCTGTAAGTAACGTCAGGTTTCTCTTCAACTTGCATCATAGTTACAGTGGGATCTATTTTGGGGGGTAATGGGATATGAATTTGATACTTGTTGCGATCAACCCTGCAAGTAGTTAAATATACAAATTACATATGATTATTTCATA